>MU264396.1:0-27497 GCA_020310875.1 Ceratopteris richardii
GCACGCAACCAACACAAGGAAGAAGAAGAAGCTTGGAGCACACACACACAATACTGAATGTATTACTAGAGAATGTACAAGGATAAGTTAGCCCATTAGGGCAATAGGCGTATATACAAGCCAAGGGAAAAAAAACCTCCTAAAGAGGGAAAAAAGTGCCCGGTGGTCCTAGAGTGTTCACACACATCACTACCTAAATATATCAAACAAATCCCCCCTGGGAGTGATGTAATGAACAAGGAGCTGGCACTCATGTATAAGGAAGTGCCAAGCTATGTGGAATCAATCCAGAAAAGGAAGTAAGCCCAAAGCTTTGCAAAAAGCTTCAAACTTTTCCCTCGACAGAGCCTTTGTGAAAAGGTCTGCAATGTTCTCCTGTGTGGGCACATGTGCCAAGCTAATCTCCCTTGCAAGAACCTCTCCCTGACATAGTGATAATGCACCTCGATGTGCTTAGTGTGAGCATGGAACACAAGGTTCCTTGCAACTGCCAATGCACTCTGACTATCAGTGAAGATGGTGGTGGCAAAAGACTGACAAACACCCAAATCAGCCATAAGGCGTCTGAGCCACACACACTCAACAGTAGTTGTAAAAGCTGCCCTATACTCAGCCTTACAACTCAAAGTGGCCACAGTAGGCTGCTTCTTGCTCAACCAAAATATACATGAGCTACCAAGCATGAAGCAAAAGCCAATAGTGGACACACTGAGTGTCATAGCAACTAGCCCAGTCAAAGTCAGAAAAAGCATGCAAATATGGAGGTAGTTTATCCCCCCTTGGGATAAAACAACCCAAGTAGCTGAGTACCACTCAAGTAGACAAAGATGCGCTTAACCTTCTGCCGATGCTTGACACCTGGGCAATGCATAAACCTGTTCATTTGTGAGACAGCAAATTGAATATCTGGCTGAGTAATGCATAAGTAAATCAAGCATCCAACAACCTCCTGATAGAGAACAACATCAAATGCATCTCTAGCATCTTGAAGACTCAATCGTAAACCTGTCTCCATAGGAGTGGCAATAGGCTTACAGTCTTCAAGGCCGAAACGCTGCAATAATGTGTCAATATATTTCGTTTGACACAAAGCCATTCCACCATCAACGTGCATAAAATGAATGCCTAAATATTGATGCAAATGGCCCAAATCAAACATCTCCAAATGATGCATGTAAATAAGCCTTAAATCAGCAATATGCCTCTCATGAGGACCGATGAGCAGCATGTCATTAACATAAACCACAATGATCAAAAGTACATCATTAGCATGCTTAATGTTGGTGTATAAAACACCACAAGAACTAAGCTAAAGTGATATTAGAACACCCTCCATAACCATCATAGCTTAGCAATACTCTGAATTTGAAAACTTCATCATTGAACTTAGTGAAATTCAAAAATTTACTTCTCAAAATCTGCGCCTTTTCTTCTAGCTTCAAATCTGATCCGTATTAGCTTGATCCGTACAAATTCTTTTGATCATTTGCTAATAGAAGTTCTTGCTAATGTTACGCAACACATATAAAACAAAAATTTCAAGTAATATCTTCAAAATCTTCTGATTTCACTTCAACATTTGAACTATGTCTGAAATCTGAAAAATGACTTCATCGATTTGACATACCTTCATTGTTAGACTCATTTCTCTGAATACACGTGCCGTTTTGTAAAGATCTTTTGACCAATTGTAGTTGAAGGTAGTAGCTTTAAAATGAGCTATCACTCATGGAAAAATTTACACTGTACTATAAGATCTGACCTTAAGAAGATCAGGGAAAAGTGCGCCAGAAAACTCGTAACTATCAACTAACTTACACACTGATATGAAATTCACTTAGAATTCAACACACAAGAGGAATTAGACCAAATCCTTCTACACAAACATGTGTTATCTATCAGAGAAGATGTGTACAAAATGGCTTGGCCTCATTCTGCTCATAGCCATGGAAAACTCTCCTATACTGAGTAGTTCTTCCTCAACATCTCTCTCAAAAAAACCCGACTTTTCTCTATTCACTCAAGATTTACAAAATTGAGTTTCTCTATATTTTATTCAACTCAAATTGACTTATATACATATGGTCTACATACTCCTAGACTCAAACTCGTAATTTTTAAAGTTCTATGTCAAGACTAGACTTTAATTTTGCACTAAATTACAACAGTGAATTTTTCCCTTCACTTAGGCTTAGTTTTTTGAGTGCTTTGCCTTCACTTCTCTTTGTCTTTCTTCTTCCTTCATATATCTTCATATATTCATGTCTAATTAGTGAGTGAAGCCCCAACACTTAACATACAAGGTGCTTTCAGTTGGACTGTTCTCAAAACCATGTGCAATCCGATAGGCATGTATCATTTCATACCAAGCACATGGTGTTTGCTTTAAGCCATATAATGCCTTCTTTAAGATGCACACCTGATTCTCATGACCTTTTTGCACAAAGCCACGGGGCTGAAAAACATACATTTCTTCATGCAAGTCGCCATTCAAAAATGTTGTTTTGATATCCAACTGTACATTCCAACCATGATGAGCAGCAATGCACAGATGCTACGAACAGTAGTCATTTGGCAAGTAGGTGCAAAGGTCTCATCAAAATCAATGCCTCTTTCGTGCGCATAACCCTTTGCAACAAGCCTAGCCTTATACCTATCAACTGTATCATTAGGCTTACGCTTCAGCTTGTATACCCACTTAGTCCCAATGGCCTTCTTGCCACGAGGCAAGTTACATAAAGACCAAGTACCATTCTTCATTATAGCATCATATTTAGATTGCATAATTAACCATCCAATTTTTTGAATTTTGTGCTTCATAAAACGAAACAAGCTCATTCTCATCAAAAAGACTAGATGGAGCTGTTAGCCGATCAACATGCTAATTCTTCTACACTAATGTGGTCTCTATTGCAAGAAAATGGTTTGTCTTGATGTTATCAGAGGTGGATCGATGGCAATATTCGAGACATCAAAGCACTTGTATGCATTTGCAAAGCATGCTATAAGGAGGGTACGAAAATACACATTGAGATTACTCGAGCTCCATGATTGGAAGTTGGATGCCATAAATGGATACAGGCACGTGAAGGAAAGATGAGATTGAACTTGCTTTCTCGTATCAGATCCACCTTCTACCACCTTTTCTCATTGGTAGAGTCCTTGTAAGTATGTATAAAGGTTGTGGCCTCATCAAAATAACAAAACAGTAACTTCAGTATAGTGCACCATTGTTGGGTCCCTCAACAAAAGAACGACCTTCAATTTTGTGCAATATTCATCTACCAAATGCAAAAAGTTTTTTTTTCGTGGCTGGACGTTTATTTTAATGGCAGGTGGGAGGATAAGGATGAGCAACGAGCCAAAGTCACTTCCAACTGCTTTTGTGCATATATCCCTCTCAGGATTCGGATGTTCTCTGCAGAGCTAGGAAGTGATATTGTCATTATGTGATCAGAGCAAAAGGAAAAACGGCTTTTGGAAGGAGAAGACTGAGCATTTGTGGTCTGAGATTAAAAGATGTCTTTATCCACTGGGGGAGGCGCATCCTTATCAGAAAAGGAGGTCCCTCCTTATCGGGGAAAAAGAGAGCATAAGGGTACAATTTTTTCAGATTTGACGCGGGAGGAGCTAGGGGCTGAGCAACAGCGGAGTCTGGAGGAGCATGCGTTCGAAAGCACCGTTTTGAGGAGAAGCTCTTGAGGACGAAGGGAGAGGATTAGCTGAAAAGGAAGAATTCTTAAGCTAGTTCATCAACAATGAAGCAGCGGCAGGAGTAGGAGTTGTGCGTGCTAATGGGCAGGGATCCCAGTGCTCAAGCGGGAAAACTCCTTTCTCATACAGTTTCATAATCCAATTCCCTAATGGGTGCATCGAACAGCCTGACTGCTATAGCTTATCATTTTTCAGTCTGGAACGAATCCGGAAAGAAGGAGATGTATTCCCTCATAGACAACTGCACGCACATTACTTCCCAAGGACTAGGTGAACAGTTGGTTGAGAGATGGGCATAAGCGATCCTCCCAGGGGTGTACTTGGTGGATGGTTGACATATTGACGAATGAAGTGCCAGTAATTATCTGTGATGGTTGACCTTTCTTTCTGTCAATGGATTACGGAATGCCATAATTGATATGTATAAGAGCTGTATGCGTCTGGCTATAGATAAATGTGGTCAGATTGAGATTATAGAGCCGGCTGATTTTACTATCAAAGAAGATAACAATCTTTCAAATGTGGGATATGAGTTCGTCAGTGTGGTGGATATAGCTTTTGGTGTTGCGTCCGAATGCAGAGAGGGCTGCAGCTGCGGTGGAAGCTTTGCCTAGCAGCAGGTCGTTCTTTTGCCTTGTCAAAAGGGGAGGGTGTCTTTTCTCTTTGTTTTTCCTATCTATGGAGGGAGCTACTGTTCGGAGGGCTGGTAGGGCGTTTACTTGAGGTGCTATGTGCGGTTCAAAGGGGTTAGAGAGGAGGGACAGCTCGTTGGGAGTGCAGGGAACAGGAGGATGGTGAGGAGCTGGACACTATAAGTGACAACAGCAAAGAGCTTGGGGATTCCGGTCGTAGAAGGGAAGGGCTTCTTCTTGGTTCTAGGCTGCTGCTGTCCTGGATTCCGACTACAGCTGAACTCAGAGCGGACTGTTCGGAAGTGGCTGCCTCAAGTATGAGTGATGCGTAAGAGTCTATGTAGCAGCCGACATGTGGAGGAAAGAATATTGGTTTTGGTAAGAATTATCGCTAATGTCGTAAGGTAGAGATGACATCAAATACTCCTAATAGGCAAAATTACATCTTATAATGAAATGTAACGATGCCAATAATGCTACATTGTTTCGTAACTTACAGCATCACTATCCAGCTCTCGTGCATTTCATATAGATTGAAAGGGAAAAAGAATTCTTCTGCATTTGGTGTGTGCTTGCATTAGACGGTATGAACCATTATCAATATCTATGGAGAGGGGAATGACACTATGATGTATCTATCTGTTTCTTGGCAGAAAACAAAAAAACACCCGTAGCACAGTTATGGTTGGAACCAATTTAACGATGAAAGGGAAAGCACATTTTAAACGAATCATAGGGGAATGTTTGCGCAGAGGGTAGATACACACTGTCATGGCTTGTTGTTTCCTTATGCACAACATCTACATATTATGTCTTCAATTGAATAATCAATTTAGATGCATTGGACCCACTAAACTATAGATGTTATACTCGATAATTGCTACAAGCGTTGCCATGTCATTGGTGTTCCCAATGAAGTGAATTTTTGTGCAGAGTGATCTGATGTTGTTGAATGACAATTATAGGGAAGTCCTCTATGAGCATATGCTTCCGGATCTATGGAACGTTGTATCTATAAGCTTGCCTACGTATCAAAGGATGCATATATTCTGTATAGGGGGGTGTAAAGAGTGTGTAGGTGTGTATGGGCATGTAGAGGAGGGAAAAGGGAAAGGATTGAGAGAGTGTGTGGGAATAGGTGAGACAAAGAAAGGAGGGAAAGGGTGATTGAGAGTAAGCAAGAACGAGGAAACTGAGAGAAAGTGAGTATGTGGGTGTGTGTGCATATGGGTGCGAACGTACGGGAGTGAGGTAAGCGAGGGTGCATGAGAGTTAGAGTGTATGAAGCGGAGTGAGGAAGAAAGAAAGTGAGGGGGGAAGTATGGTGGGCAGTTTCGCAAAGCAATCCATGAGTCAGAACCCCCACTCACATACACACTAGGGTTTTCGTTTTCGTGGTTTTACATATATACTCGAGTGGAACCCTTGGATCTCAATGCATTTGGGCAACAAAAAAATAGGCATCCATTCGCACTTTCCCTTGGACTAAGAGGCCCTAACATTTTGGTGCGTTTGCCGGGAATATCTTGGCACGTCTCTATAAGAGAGTGCCATAGGTTCGCCCAGCGCCACATGTTAGCCGAGCTTGCGGACCCAAGATCTAGTACATGAGCGAGGGGAGCTCATCCTCAGGAGGAACACAAACACAAAGAGAGGAACGCGCTCAGAGAAGAGCCCTTGAAAGAGAAAGGAACAGATGGGAATCGCAAGGCGAGTCGACCTTGACTAGCTCGAAGAAATGTGCCAAAAACGTGTACTCCCGTAGAAGAGTTGCGAATCAAGTGCAAAAGTTTGAAGGAGGAATCCTGAGGCCGCGTGCACTAAATTTCTGGGATCGAAGTGATATTGATATCACATCTCTGTTTGAAATGGCTCAGCGGATTTCGGTTCATTTGGGGGACTTCACCAAGTTCTCAGGTGCTTGGGACGAGGATCCGGATAGTTTTATCCAGCTGTGAGGACAATGAGGTAGTTGACCAGGGTCAAAGGTTGAGGATTTTTCTGGCACCGTGATGAGGCAGCCAATTGGTATGTGAATCTGACACCACAAGAGCGTGGAACTTATCAGATGCTCAAGGAAGCCTTCTTGGCAAAGTTTCGATGACAAGGCTTCCAAGATAGATTGGCCCAACAGATGGATTATTTGCGACAGGGAGTCAATGAAAGCATCGATAACTACATTCAGAGAATGGAAACCTTGGTAAGAAAGATGGACGTGAATGCCCCGAACGATGAGACATTGAAGAGAAGATTCATTGCCGGATTGAGAGATCCTACGGCACAACAACATGTTAGCCTGACAAGACCGGCAACTTTAATAGATGCTAAGGAACAAGCAAGGCTTTGGGAGGAAGTACAATTATGTCAACAGAGGAAGATGGAGCTCTTATACGAGCCAATGGGAGGCCCAGGAAACATACCAATGAAAGATCCTGGCCAAGGAAGTCCGGCATTGACGACCCCAGCTTTTGTAGCTGCCACTAGCACGCCAGGGCGAGGTGAAGCCTGCGCTGACTGAAGAACGAGTATTGGAGTTGGTCACCCAAGCTATAAAAGCTGTCACAATGACCCAGGAAACATACATAGTAAAACAAGAGGTAACTACGAACCCCAATCAAGTGTTTCGATCAAATACATGGTGTGGGAAGTGCCATGGTTACGGCCATCTGGCTTCAAAATGCCCTACAGTCTCGAGAGTATTCACAGATAGATCGCCACCTAGAATGCGTTGCACTTTTTGTGGAAGGACAAATCACACGGAGGACCGATGTTACAACAAGAGGGCCTATGAAGAGCGGACGATGAAATCGGGAGATACAAGAGAAAGGTCCTACACGCGATTGCCTGCTCAAAGTGTCCCACCTACATCTCGTTGGGAAAATAGACAAACTTATGGATATGGTGCTCAGGGTCAAGGAGGAGACTATTCGAGAGGAGTTGCACGTGATCAAAGAAGAGATGGTCCAATCCAGTGTTGGAGGTGCCATGGCTTTGGCCATAATCTAGACATCCAAACGAAAAGAAACCAGTTGATTATACCCCGCTGTGTAGGTACTGTAGTGGAGAGGGGCACTTTGATGAAGATTGTCCAAAACGAAGAGCTGCCGCTGGCAAGGATAAGGGGCCAATAGGGTCCTCAAATTATGTTGAGACTCAGATGCATTCCACACCGAGAGCTCAAGAGTCAGTTCCTACGATCGGAGTAGTGTTCAAGACACTGAACCCTCAAGAAGGCTCTAGCTCATCAATGCACTTTGTGGATGCTTACCAGGCCAAGAAACCGCATAAACAGCCAATTGTGGCAGTAGTCACAAGGACTCAAGAGTATTTCAAGAGACATCTAGAAGGCGAAAGCAAAGAAGCGAGTCAAGAGAAGATACCCGAACATGGAGAGGTAGAAAAACCAAGTTGGAGGATTTGCTGAACAACATGAGTTTGAGGATGGGGAAGATATCGAGATCCTTCCACCAGTGACCAAGGAGTTTATGCCAGGCATAGCGCCCTTCCCTGAAAGATTAAGGGTTCCAAAGGGTAAGAAGGAAAGACAAAGTTTGGAAGAAGTTGACATCGTAAAATTGTTGGCTGACACGGAAGTCATGTTGGACATTGGCACATTGCTGAAATGTTCACCTGCATATAGGAAACAATTCTACAACGAATATATTAAGAAGCTAAGGAAAGCTCGAGATAAAAAGAGACCAAGATAAAGATGTCCAAGGTATGATTCAAAGTATTACGATGCAAATTGATTCGAATGCTCCAGCTGTGAGAGTCGAGATTAAAGGGTATGCAGTCCCCGGTGCTCAGTTAGATAGTGGAGCCACAGTCAACTTAATGACTGAGTACATAATGAAAGCTTTGGGCCTCAACCACATGGAAGAAACTCCAATGTCCTTGAGGATTGTAGATCAAACGCAAGTAAAGCCTGCAGGTCTTTTGAAGAATGTAAGCACCGTTGTGGGCGGTCTAGAATTTAAAGTTGATTATCTGATAGTAAGACCAAGGACCTCAAAGGCCACCTTCTCGATCTTACTTGGACGGCCATGGCTGGTGCAAGCCGAATGTGTGCACAATTGGCGCACAGGATTTATCACAATTGGACCAAAGGCTGATCGAATACAACTTCAAGTGTCTCCAAACTTGACCGGCAAGAAATCGACAACAGCTAAGGAAAGGGAGAAAAAAGCAAAGGAAAAGGTTAGACAAGAAATGGCACGGGTAAGATTTGCCTTGCGCACGGAGACTTCCAAGGACCTTTTGTAGGATGGATTTAACTTGCAATTGTCCAACCTCCAACACGCGAAGGTGGGCGAGTACAAAGACCCACTAGTTTACAAGGATGCCTCAGACCAGGAGTTGCTAGGATGGTTGACACACATGAGTGAATTTGAGTGCTACATGTTGAGTATAGACGCAAAGGAAAGCAAAGCTACCCAATCCCTGGAGAAGGGAACTTCAAAAGAAGAGTTGAAGCTTGAGTTAGCTCCGACAATGGAAGTACAACAGTTGAGAGAAAGGGTCAGAGTGTTAGAAGAAGAGCTTCTAAGGAGAAGTTGAGAATCGGAAAAAGAAGCGAAAAGGTAAGACTAAAGTGCAGGAAGCCATTGCAAAAGCTGAACTAAAGAAATTGGGTCCGATCGAAAAAGAAAAAAACAATGATTTACTGGCCAACCATGCACGCGTGATCGGGGAGCACTTTCCAATCACAGTGTCATCAAGGAATGAGGAATATTTGCGAGAAGCTCATGTGGAAAAGTGGGAAGTTTTTCCAAAAAAGTTATTGAGCGTGGGGTCAGAGCTACTACATGGTGTACGAGAATGCATTAAATTGGCACTCAAAAATTTTAGCAAGGCTTTTGCATGGTCATATAGTGATTTGAAAGGTATCGATCCCCAAATTTGTCAGCATTATATAGACTTGGAAGAAGGGACTAGGCTATCTCAACGGCTTAGGGGGATGAATCCTGTATACTCGGAGTTGATCAAAATGGAACTGACCAAGTCGTTGGAAGTAGGATTTATATATCCCGTTGCATTTAGCGAATGGGTATCACCGATTGTGGTTGTCCCAAAGAAGAACAATAAAATTCGCATCTGTGTTGACTATCGGAAATTGAACGAGAGAACGAAGAAGGACCACTTTCCTTTACCATTTACGGACCAAATTTTGGACAGAGTGGCTGGCCATAAATTGTACTCCTTTCTAGATGGCTTCAACGGATACAATCAAGTCCAAATTTATGAAGAAGATCAGCCAAAAACCACCTTCACTACTGAATGGGGCACATATGCATATCGTGTGATGCCATTTGGATTCTGCAATGCACCGGCCACATTCCAGAGGGCAATGATAGCTGCATATCAAGACTATTTGCAGGATTGGATGGAGATATTCCTCGATGACTTTGCGATTAGAGGCAACGATGAAAACATGATGGAGAGGATCAAAGCTATTTTAAGAAGAAGCATTGAAAAAGGCATCGCATTAAATCCTGAAAAGTGTACGTTTGGAGTACGAAGAGGATTGCTTTTGGGACATGTTATTTCCGAAAAAGGGATCGCGGTTGACGAGGATAAAGTAGAAAAAATCGGACAACTTCCACCTCCTCAAAACTTGCGGCAACTCAGAGGATTCTTGGGACATGCTAATTATTATCGACGATTTATATTAAATTTTGCATCAATAGCAGCACCACTGACGAATCTTTTGAGGAAAGACCAACAATATCAATGGACTGGAGAGTGTCAAGTTGCATTCGACTTGATCAAAGAGAGATTGATAAATTCACCGATTTTGGTAGCACCTGATTGGACGAAAGAATTTCATGTGCATACAGATGCTTCTCATACTGGAGTTGGAGCAGTGCTATGCCAAGCCGATGAAAAAAAGTTGGACCACCCTATTTATTACGCAAGTCGAAACTTGAATAGCACTGAGAGGAACTACACCACTACAGAGAAGGAATGCCTCTCGATGATCTTTGTGGTAAACAAGTATCGACACTATCCGATGGGAAAGCATTTCACGTTTTATGTGGATCACAAAGCCCTAAAGTATACCATCAATAAACCCGAGCTATCAGGGCGATTGATGAGGTGGATGCTACTCCTACAAGAATTTCAGTTCACAGTGGTAACCAAACCAGGAAAAGCGCACATATTGGCTGACCATTTATCTCGAATTATTAATGAGGAGCCAATCTCTGGTGTGCCCGACGATGCTCTTGATGGGCATCTATTTCAGGTTGATGCTAAGGTACCTTGGTATGCCGACTTGGTGAATTTCTTGTGCACCACTAAATACCCGCCGGGAGCAAGCAAGAGAGCGAAGCAAAAACTGTTAGCACTGGCGAAACACCATAGCATCATTGGTGGGCAGCTCTATCGATATTTTATCCATGAAAGCATTTATCGGAGGTGTCTTGAGGAAGAAGAGGCAACCCTAGTTCTGAGAGCATTGCATGATGAACCCTGCGGTGGGCATTTTGCTGGTGAGCTGACGGCAAGAAAGATCTTATTGGCTGGGTATTGGTGGCCAACACTGTTCAAGGATTCTCACACATACAGCAAGAAATGCGAAAATGGCCAACAAATGGGAAAACCGACATTAGCACATGCAACTCCTCTTACGCTGGTACTGGCTCTTAAGCCTTTTGAAAAATGGGGAATTGATTTTGTGGGACCCATTGATCCTCCCTCAAGACGTAGGTCCAATAGGTATATCTTGGTCTGCACTGACTATGTTACCAAGTGGGTAGAGGCCAAAGCTCTGAAGACTGATCGAGCTGTTGATGTAGCTAAATTTTTGTACGAACAAATCATCACACGATTCGGATGCCCGTTGGAGATAGTGAGTGATAGAGGAACACACTTTGTCAGTGAACTGATCGAGGAATTGATGGAGTTGTATAAGATCAAACACAGGAAAAGCACTCCATATTACCCGAGGGCGAATGGAAAAGTGGAGGTTACCAACAAGGTTCTTGAACAGATTCTGACAAAGACAGTAGCTGTGCATAGGCGAGACTGGGATGAGAGACTTTTGGAAACTTTGTGGGCGTATCGAACATCCTACCGAGTGATGACTAAGAGCACTCCGTTCTCCCTAGTATATGGCGGGGAAGCCATCTTTCCCATCGAAAAAGGAGTTCCGACATTAAGAGTGGCCATCGAGGCCAGGCTGGGAGAAAAACAATCATTAGAGGAGAGGTACATACAATTGGTCAAGCTAGAAGAAAAGAGACTCATTGCACAACAAAGTCTGGAAGCTATTCAGAGAAGACGTAAGGAGAGGCACGACAAGAAACTCAAGACCTATGCGATTCAAGAAGGGGATTTGGTGTTAGTCTATAATAGCAAATATTACAAATTCCCGGGGAAGTTACAGACAAGATGGGTAGGGCCGTTTAAAGTGGTGGAACTTAACTCTAATGGTTCCATGCAAATTCAAGATTTAGGTGAAGAATGTGCTCCAGTGAAGGTTAACGCACTTCGAGTCAAACCATATTTTAACTAGCATTAGGACGGGATCCAAACGGAAGGACGGAGTAGACTCCTTGTATATAAATGTACAGCTATATATATAGATATGCATATGTTAGTTATGATTTTTGTTGTTATAAATATTATCCCTTGCTAGCTCAAGAATTTTGGACTTCTATTTATTTTTTATGTTGCGCAGAGACTATTAGGAGCTAAGTAACAAATGGCAGATCAAATAACTCAACTCTATTTGTACGAGCTGGTGATATATTTCTCGGACCAGACATTCGCCCACATGGACATAGAGGTTGACGACTTCAAGACCGAATATGATGTGGAGGAAGCGCACTGGTTGGTATGCTTCATAAACCAGGGTTTGGATATTATGTTTCATATTCCGTGGTTTGAGAGATACCTGCTCCGACACATAGGGTGGGCGGGGGATCGATATTACTATTTCGACCCTTCGAGGGAAATGCCTAACGAAGAAAACGATATCACTTGGGCTTGGGCAGATTTGTTAACGATAGATAGCGATGACGGAGCTCCTGAAGTCGAGCCGGACTCGCCCTAGGGAAGTCGTCGGGATGCGAGTATGAGGTGAGGCTATATGAGACATCCACGAGACCCACATTCTAGATCATCTAAGGATAGGTATATAAGGGACCAAGGCATAGCCGGTTGTAGTTGCCTAGTGAAAAGTCAAATCGATGAATACATATGTAGTGTCTGTAATTGAGAGAATGGAGTGAAGAGGTGGTTGATCTGTCAAAGGCTAGAGTGTGTATGTTTGCATGCATGAGTGGGAAAAGTGGGGAAAATCCCTTTCTTCCTCTCCCTAATTCTCAGGACAGATAAATTAATTAACTATGGAAAAAAAAAAAAAGAAGAAGAAGAAAAAAAAAACATTGTGTTGTTGTGATTGTACCAACGCGCTATGGTGGGCTAGTAGGTGGGTGGGGTTATCCTAGCCGGGTGGTTAGGACCACGACCCGCAGCTAGTTTCGCCATAGGCTTGGGATGTATATGATTGTGCATTAGCTATGCGCCATAACGGGTTGGTAGGTAGGTGGAGCCATTGTGGCTGGGCCGTCACGACCACGAGCCGCATCCAACTTCGTTATGGGCTAGCTTTCTATGTTATTTGTTGTCATTATGTGGTTGAGGGTTGTGCGCTGCGTTGCATTGGTAGATGGGTGGACTCAACCTGGTCGGGTGGTCAGGGCCACGAATCGCATCCAATGCCAACGTAGGCCAACGTGTGAATATAAATAACATTTACATATGAAATTATTCCCCACTCCTGAGGGGGAGAGAGAGAGAGAGGAGAGGGCGATGATCGCCTGGAAGGGGACGTTATTTGCTTGTGTAATTGGTATATGGTGGCTTGCGACAGATCAACTCACTCTGAATCAACATTCTCAAAGGCACGGATACTGTATATGTACTTATAAATGAGACCTTTAGCAAGGTAATGCAACGGTTTTGTTTTCTAACTTGTGTGCTCTATCCGAGGGTTTTCCAGTGTGTGGGATACTCCAGGGTTTTTATATAGGTCTTGACTTGTACTCGGGTCTCGATGGCTTTTGTAGGCAGACGACGGGGTTTCTTCGGGAGTGTCTAGTCATGGAATATGTGTACATAGCGAATAGTAGGTGCGATAAAGGGGTATGCATTTTGGGGTATGTTGCATCTCCTGTTGGATTCATTTCAGTTGTTGTTGTTTATTTCGGTACTTCCATTTCTGTTTTTTTCGCAATGATATTTGCATGTGTAAAACATGGAAATGTATGCATGTGTTATTTTGGTTGAGACTATTTTCATAATGGAATGCATGAGCAATTTGATGCATGTTGGAAATGGAGTTGCATATATGTGCATGTTCTTGGATCATTTTGTAAGTGAATGATTTGTATGTATTCATGAGTGATTTTTTTTTATCACTAATAGCTTCAATGAGTGCAAGTCCAGTTGGAGTGATGGCTCGATGAAAAGGTATGCAAACAAGTGGTAACCTGACATGTTCATGGCTATTTGGATCATATTGCAGGTGCTAATTGGCTCGTCGAGGACGACTTCACAGGTTAGTGAAGGGGAGTATGTTAGCCGATCAACATGCTAATTTTTCTACACTAATGTGGTCTCTATTGCAAGAAAATGGTTTGTCTTGATGTTATCAGAGGTCGATCGACGGCCATATTCGAGACATCAAAGCACTTGTATGCATTTGCAAAGCATGCTATTAGGAGGGTAAGAAAATACACATTGAGATTACTCGAGCTCCATGATTGGAAGTTGGATGCCATAGAAATGGATACAGGCACGTGAAGGGAAGATGAGATTGAACTTCCTTTTTCTACCACCTTTTCTCATTGGTAGAGTCCTCGTAAGTATGTATAAAGGTTGTGGCCTCATCAAATAACAAAACAGTAACTTCAGTATAGTGCACCATTGTTAGGTCCCTCAACAAAAGAACGACCTTCAATTTTGTGCAATATTCATCTACCAAATGCAAAACGTTTTCTTCATGGCTGGACGTTATTTTAATGGCAGGTGGGAGGATAAGGATGAGCAACGAGCCAAAGTCACTTCCAACTGCTTTTGTGCATATATCCCTCTCAGGATTCGGATGTTCTCTATAGATCTAGGAAGTGATATTGTCATTATGTGGTCAGAGAAAAAGGAAAAACGGCTTTTGGAAGGAGAAGACTGAGCATTTGTGGTCTGAGATTAAAAGATGTCTTTATCCACTGGGGGAGGCGCATCCTTATCAGAAAAGGAGGTCCCTCCTTATCGGGGAAAAGAGAGCATAAGGGTACAAATTTTTCAGATTTTGACGCGGGAGGAGCTGGGGGCTGAGCAACAGCGGAGTCTGGAGGAGAGCATGCGTTCGAAAGCACCGTTTTGAGGAGAAGCTCTTGAGGACGAGGGGAGAGGATTAGCTGAAAAGGAAGAATTCTTAAGCTAGTTCATCAACAATGAAGCAGCAGCAGGAGTAGGAGCTCTGCATGCTAATGGGCAGGGATCCTAGTGCTCAAGCAAGAAAACTCCTTTCTCATATAGTTTCATAATCCAATTCCCTATTGGGCGCATCGAACAGCCTGACTGCTACAGCTTATCATTTTTCAGTCTGGAACGCATCCCGAAAGAAGGAGATGTATTCCCTCATAGACAACTGCACACACATTACTTCCCAAGGACTAGGTGAACAATTGGTTGAGAGATGGGCATAAGCGATCCTCCCAGGGGTGTACTTGGTGTATGGTTGACGTATTGACGAATGAAGTGCCAATAATTATCTGTGATGGTTGACCTTTCTTTCTCTCAATGGATTACAGAATGCCATAATTGATATGTATAAGATCTGTATGCGCCTGGCTTTGGATAAATGTGGTCGGATTGAGGTTATAGAGCCGGCTGATTTTACTATCAAAGAAGATAACAATCTTTCAAATGTGGGGTATGAGTTGGTCAGTGTGGTGGATATAGCTTTTGGTGTTGCGTCCGAATGCAGAGAGGGCGGCAGCTGCGGTGGAAGCTTTGCCTAGCAGCAGGTCGTTCTTTTGCCTTGTCAAAAGGGGAGGGTGTCTTTTCTCTTTGTTTTTTCCTATCTATGGAGGGAACTGCTGTTCGGAGGGCTGGTAGGCGTTTACTTGAGGTGTTCTATGCGGTTCAAAGGGGTTAGAGAGGAGGACAGCTCGGTTGGGAGTGCAGGGAACAGGAGGAGTTGAGGAGCTGGACACTATAAGTGACAACAAGGAAGAGCTTGGGGATTCCGGTCGCAGAAGGGAAGGGCTTCTTCTTGGTTCTAGGCTTCTGCTGTCCTGGATTCCGACTACAGCTGAACTCAAAGCGGACTGTTCGGAAGTGGCTGCCTCAAGTATGAGTGATGCGTAAGAGTCTATGTAGCAGCCGACATGTGGAGGAAAGAATGTTGGTTTGGTAAGAATTATTGCTAATGCTGTAAGGTAGAGATGACATCAAATACTGTTAATAGGCAAAATTACATCTTATAATGAATGTAACGATGCCAATAATGCTACATTGTTTCGTAACTTTACAGCATCACTATCCAGCTCTCGTGCATTTCATATAGATTGAAAGGGAAAAAGAATTCTTCTGCATTTGGTGTGTGCTTGCCTTAGACGGTATGAACCATTATCAATATCTATGGAGAGGGGAATGACACTATGATGTATCTATCTGTTTCTTGGCGGGAAAAAAAAAACAATCGTACCACAGTTATGGTTGGAACCGATTTAACGATGAAAGGGAAAGCACATTTTAAATGAATCATAGGGGAATGTTCGCGCAGAGGGTAGATACACACTGTCATGGCTTGTTGTTTCCTTATGCATAGCATCTACATATTATGTCTTGAATTGAATACTCGATTTAGATGCATTGGACCCAATAAACTATAGATGTTATGCTCGATAAATTGCTACAGGCGTTGCCATGTCATTGGTGTGCCAAATGAAGTGAATTTCTGTGCAGAGCGATCTGATGTTGTTGAATGACAATTATAGGGAAGTCCTCTATGAGCATATGCTTCCGGATCTATGGAACGTTGTATCTATAAGCTTGCCTACGTATCAAAAGGATGCATATATTCTGTATAGGGGGTGTAAGAGTGTGTAGGTGTGTATGGGCATGTAGAGGAGGGAAAAG
The DNA here is from genome assembly GCA_020310875.1 of Ceratopteris richardii. NCBI lineage: Eukaryota > Viridiplantae > Streptophyta > Polypodiopsida > Polypodiales > Pteridaceae > Ceratopteris > Ceratopteris richardii. The sequence goes on from MU264396.1 coordinate 16,500, forward strand.
GGAAAGGATTGAGAGAGTGTGTGGGAATAGGTGAGACAAAGAAAGGAGGGAAAGGGTGATTGAGAGTAAGCGAGAACGAGGAAAGTGAGAGAAAGTGAGTATGTGGGTGTGTGCACATATGGGTGCGAACGTACGGGAGTGAGTAAGCGAGGGTGCATGAGAGTTAGAGTGTATGAAGCGGAGTGAGGAAGAAAGAAAGTGAGGGGGGAAGTACGGTGGGTAGTTTCGCGAAGCAATCCATGAATCAGAACCCCCACTCACATACACACTAGGGTTTTCGTTTTCGTGGTTTTACATATATACTCGAGTGGAACCCTTGGATCTCAATGCATTTGGGCAACAAAAAAATAGGCATCCATTCACACTTTCCCTTGGACTAAGAGGCCCTAACAGCAGCTATGGCATAGCAATCTGATGCAAAAGAGGCACTATGAGAGCCTGAACTAGTACGATATGATAAAGGTGTATCTAATTTGCTGTCACGCAAAGTCTGCACCAGCCACTTTGGCATAGTTTTTGCCTGCTCAATATCAGCTCTCTCATAACCAAGTGCATCATGTAAATCTGCATCATGGCAAATTGTGCTTTAAACCACGTCTATTGTGCAATTCACAAATTGAACCTAACTCTTTGCTAGTTCAATGGAATCTTGTCGACTCCTATCACGATACCCTTATGGCTTTTTTGACGACTGGCTATCCACCCGACTCCATGTCTACAACAGCATGACAAAAACTGGCTCTTTATAGTAGGCGGTTCCGTATTATCGCCGATCGACTATACCATTCTAGCCCCTCGAAAGCTTGGCTCTGATGTGTCTTGATGCATGAAGTATCATCAGTTTTGGCCTTGCTTGACTTTGCACCTTCGGCTGGTCATTTTTTGGTGGGAAAATGCTCAAGAAGTTACTGTAAAGTGGTCTGTGGTGGCCAACCATGCAACGCGATGTGCACAAGTATGTCCGATAGTGTGATCCATGCCAATGCACTGGTCAACCCTTGTCATGCCATCACTTCCCTCTACATCTTGTTCTTCCTCTAGAACCATTTTGAAAATGGGGCTTGAATTTCACTAGCCTAATTACTCCCCTGACTACTCTCATGGAAAATAATTATATTTTTGACCTGCATCAACTATGCTACACATTGGGCTTAGGCATGGGTAGTTCCTTCTACCACTACTACAATAGTTACCAAGTGCTTGATTTGAAATCTTTTACCCTGATTCGTTCTTCCCCTTGAAATAGTGTGGGACAGAGGTACTCATTTTGCAAATGAATCAACTGAAACTTTGAGAACTTCCCTTAATATTACACATAAATTCAGCACTCCATATTATTCTTGAGCTAATGGTATTGAGGAAAGGACAAATAAAACATTGCTACCTTTTCGAAAACAGTTAATCACTCATTGTCTTGATTGCTGGGATCAACTCTTGCCTGCTGTTCTCTGGGCATACTGTACTACATACAAGGTTACTACATGATATACCCCTTTAAATCGCCTATGGAATTGAAGCCATTGCTCCAATGGAAGTCATTGTTCCTAGTCTAAGAGTTGCCATCAAGCATAAACTATTATTAGCTGAGTCACTTTATAGCCGTATCGATAATCTGTGGGAACTAGATGAGTAGAGGTTTGAAAATTTTCTACTCACACAAGAAGTACAGTTGAGACAAGCCCACATGCATGATTATTTTTAACAACTCCAGTTTTTGAAGTCGATCAACTTGGTGTGTTCTAAAACTCCAAGTCTCATCGTGCTGTAGGAAAATTCAAAGTCCAATGGTTTGATCCGTACCCGATTTTAGTGCAAATTGATACGACAACTTTTCGATTGGAGACCCTTGCTAGAGCACCAATTAAAAATCCGATCAATGGGTCAAAACTTCGTCCTTTTCAATCGCCTTCCATGTACTCAATCATTTGTTCACCAACCATGTGTGCATGGATTGCATGATTGTTATGGAATATCTTCTTCGACATGCATCCATTATTACGATCGTTGCATTTTTCCATCATGATGATATGCCATCTCATTTATTTATTATCCCTCTATTTTGTGATAATCCATTATTGTTTTTCTGAGTGTTTGCTTGCATTAGTGTGCATTGCATAGTAAGCTCTCTATGAAAACTTACTGCTATGGAAGTTGTTGGGGGATTCTTGTGTAGAAAGGGACTTGAGTGTTTGTAGGAGAAGGATAAGAAGAGAAATACAGACACTGGAAGCTTCTATAGATTGATTATAAAGAGAAAAGTAAAATGATGATATATAGCAGAAAGCCAAATGCTCTCTCTGCATGATGTGCAATCCCAAATAGTACACAATCAAACAAGGTTACAAAATACCCAAGGTTCTTTCTGCCATCGACCTCTGCACCTGACCTCCACCTTCTCTAAGAGCTTGCACTTGTGCACACCTTGCACTCAAGATTCCAATAGGGGAGGAGGGATGTACACCTTCTGTTGACACAAAGACAAATTCAATGGGGCCTTGTGACCCTTGCTTAGCACTCCTCTGTATATACCTAAGCCACACTTCTTGCACACTTTGCACTTGCTTCTCTGCGTCACGCACTGACTGAGTATCTCTTGCTCTTCTCTCTCCTAGTGTAGATTATGCTCACCTTGCTTAGTATAACCAAGAATAATGCATGACTTGAGTTGAGTGCCAGTTTACGTATGTACACTCTTAAGTGATAGAGTATCTTGATGCTCACTTTGATATCCCAAGATTGTCTCAAAATGTGTACAACCAACGAATCCCTATTTTTTCCTATAATGACTTTAGGACAACAACAAAATTTTCAATGGGGGGCCATACTTTCACTTTTGCATGCCGCTTCCATTTCACATACCTTCACTTTTTGCCCTTCAATTCTTCAAATGTGTACCTAAGGGAGGGTTCACCTAAACCTTCCTAACACTTAAAAAAACCTTTGAGCCTTAAAAGAAATTACAAAAAGACAATTTGCAACCTGCATCCTACTGTCTACAAAACATAACCATTGTGAATGAATTGATTGTGCACTACCTATGCACCTTGACTACTGAACTTTGAACCCTTTGATTTTGACCATGTTGAATCTTGAACACTTTGACTTTGTCTATTTCCACTTTGACCATGTTGGCATTGACCAATATGAATTGATGGGCTCAACAATTTCCCACCACCTAATGGGCTCTCATTCTCGGGGAGCTAATAGCCAAATCTCTAAGCAGAGGTGTGACCATTGTTGGAGCAAGAAAGTCAACAATTGATGATTATATGAAGCTTAGGAGTGAAGACTTGAAGAAAATATTGAAGCCTAAGAGCATGAAGTGAAGTAGAGGTTCAGAAAGAGATGGTCTATATACACATGTATATTAGCTTTGTAAATACTTCATAAATACTTGAAGTAATGATGAATCCACACTCATATGTATATATACACTTGTATATAGTCGTGATATATATAAGAGATGGAAGTATAAATGATATAGAGAGGAGTAGGTCATGAGTTATGAGAGTATCATCCATCAGATGTAAGATGAGTTGAATAGAAGACGTTTTCTGAGAATTGCACGTCGATCTTTTCTCCATTCCTCCTTCTGTGTTTGATCATTTTACGAATCCTTTTGTAGATGTCTAAGTCCATAGTTAATGCATCTATGGTTAAGATTTGAGAGCCTAAGTTTAATCAGTCTGAGAGAATTGTGAGTAGGAACATTTGTATGTGAAGAAGTGATAAGTGTATTCTAAAACAATCGCAATCTCGATGATCAAAGAATTGATCATATCTTAGTGCATAGTGTAAAGTTTTACAATGAGGAGTCAAAATCTAAGATGGAAGGTAAGCCATCTATGTCTAAAAGCATTTTATTAAACGGGTTATATTTTATGAGAACCAATTGTTTAAAGTTGCATATGTAAATGTCACCTGTAGAAAGTGTTTGTCTCAAACACATGTTTACTTATTGAAGTAAATCTAAAGTTTTGTAAGTTCGTTTGAAGGAATTTAATTTGAAATAATTGCATAGACACTAGAAGAGTGTTGTGATAAATTTTCGTAGAAAACTTTAATCATTTCATTAGTCAATGAGTGAATTTTGTGAGGCACACTTTTCTGAGTGAAGCTAGTTCTCATAGAGAAACTAAGTGTTCATATTTTAATAAAAGATTTCAAAATTGGTGAGAGGTTTGAGCTATACTTGACATAGAGGTGTTCTAAACTTAGGTGTAGCTTGTCTTTTGGAGATTAATCATCTCCATCAGTGGTATTGGAGCAAGAATCATCTGAATTGAAGAAAAGGAAGACCCTGACTATTGCAGACATACAAAATTCAACATTTGAAGATTCAAAAGGAAAACATCTGAAGGAAAGCTAAAGGGAGATACATGAGAGCAATCAAAAGGATCAAGAGAAAATTTTGAAGTTAAGGTACATTCATTCCTCATAAGGTTGAAGATTTGATAGTACAGGTGAAGAAAGGATGGGAGATAGTCTCCAAATTGAGAAGTTGGATAGAGAGAACTATCTAGCATGGTCTATGAGGATGAAATCTCATCTTATGAGCAAAGATTAACGCTCAAGAAGATACTGTAAAGTGGTCTCAGGCCATACAACGAGATGTGCACAAGTATGTCCGATAGTGTGATCCATGCCAATGCACTGGTCAACCCTTGTCATGCCATCACTTCCCTCTACATCCTGTTCTTCCTCTAGAACCATTTTGAAAATGGGGCTTGAATTTCACTGGCCTAATTATTCCCTTGACTACTCTCATGGAAAATAATTATATTTTTTACCTGCATCAACTATGCTACACATTGGGCTTAGGCATGGGTAGTTCCTTCTACCACTGCTACAATAGTTACCAAGTGCTTGATTTGAGATCTTTTTCCTTGATTCGTTCTTTCCCTTGAAATAGTGTGGGACAGAGGTACTCATTTTGAAAATGAATCAACTAAAACTTTGAGAACTTCCCTTAATATTACACATAAATTTAACACTCCATATTATTCTCGAGCTAATGGTATTGAGGAAAGGACAAACAAAACATTGCTAACTTTTCTAAAAAAGTTAATCACTCATTGTCTTGATTGCTGGGATCAACTCTTGCCTGCTGTTCTCTGGACATACTGTACTACATACAAGGTTACTACATGATATACCCCTTTAAAATCGCCTATGGAATTGAACCCATTGCTCCAATGGAAGTCATTGTTCCTAGTCTAAGAGTTGCCATCAAGCATAAACTATTATTAGCTGAGTCACTTTATAGCCGTATCGATAATCTGTGGGAACTAGACGAGTAGAGGTTTGAAAATTTTCTACTCACACAAGAAGTATAGTTGAGACAAGCCCACACGCATGATTATTTTTTAACAACTCCAGTTTTTGAAGTCGATCATCTTGGTGTGTTCTAAAACTCCAAGTCTCATCGTGCTGTAGGAAAATTCAAAGTCCAATGGTTTGATCCGTACTCGATTTTAGTGCAAATTGATACGACAACTTTTTGATTGGAGACCCTTGCTAGAGCACCGATTAAAAATCAAATCAATGGGTCAAAACTTCTTCCTTTTCAATCGCCTTCCATGTACTCAATCATTTGTTCACCAACCATGTGTGCATGGTTTGCATGATTGTTATGGCATATCTTCTTCGACATGCATCCATTATTATGATTGTCGCATTTTTCCATCATGATGACATGCCATCTCGTTTATTTAGTATCCCTCTATTTTGTGATAATCCATTATTGTTTTTCTGAGTGTTTGCTTGCATTAGTGTGAATTGCATATTAAGTTCTCTATGCAAACTTACTGCTATGGAAGTTGTTGGGGGATTCTTGTGTAGAAAGGGACTTGAGTGTTTGTAGGAGAAGGATAAGAAGAGAAATACAGACACTGGAAGCTTCTGTAGATTGATTATAAAGAGAAAAGTACAATGATGATATATAGCAGAAAGCCAAATGCTCTCTCTGCATGATGTGCGATCCCAAATAGTACACAATCAAACAAGGTTACAAAATACCCAAGGTTCTTTCTGCCATCGACGTCTGCACCTCACCTCCACCCTCTAAGAGCTTGCACTTGTGCACACCTTGCACTCAAGATTCCAATAGGGGAGGAGGGATGTACACCTTCTGTCGACACAGAGACAAATTCAATGGGGCCTTGTGACCCTTGCTTAGCACTCCTCTGTATACACCTAAGTCACACTTCTTGCACACTTTGCACTTGCTTCTCTGCGTCATGCACTGACTGAGTATCTCTTGCTCTTCTCTCTCCTAGTGTAGATCATGATCACCTTGCTTAGTATAACCAAGAATAATGCATGACTTGAGTTGAGTGCTGGTTTACGTATGTACACTCTTAACTGATAGAGTATCTTGGTGCTCACTTTGATATCCCAAGATTGTCTCAAAATGTGTACAACCAATGAATCCCTATTTTTTCCTATAATGACTTTAGGACAACAACAAAATTTTCAATGGGGGGCCATACTTTCACTTTTGCATGCCGCTTCCATTTCACATACCTTCACTTTTTGCCCTTCAATTCTTCAAATGTGTACCTAAGGGAGGGTTCACCTGAACCTTCCAAACACTTAAAAAATCCTTTGAGCCTTAAGAGAAATTACAAAAAGACAATCTGCAACCTGCATCCTACTTTCTACAAAACATAACCATTGTGAACGAATTGATTGTGCACTACCTGTGCACCTTGACTATTGAACTTTGAACCCTTTGATTTTGACCATGTTGAATCTTGAACACTTTGACTTTGTCTATTTTGACTTTGACCATGTTGGCATTGACCAATATGAATTGATGGGCTCAACAATTTCCCACCACCTAATGGGCTCTCTTTCTCGGGAGCTAATAGCCAAAACTCTAAGCAGAGGTGTGACCATTGTTGGAGCAATAAAGTCAACAATTGATGATTATATGAAGCTTAGGAGTGAAGACTTGAAGAAAATGTTGAAGGCTACCATGTAAAGCTTTGTAGGGTATGACACGATATGAAGCTTGGTGGGGTAAGAGACCTGCATTAGATCATTGCAAAGTATATAGTTGCTTAGCTTATGCTTATGTTCCTTCTCAATTAAGGCATAAGTTGGAACCAAAGGCTTAAAAATATGTGTTCATTGGTTATGATGATAAGAAAATGGGATACATGTTGTGAAGTCCATCTACAAAGAAATTTCTTGTATCAAAGGATGTCACATTTGATGAACAAAGTACTTGGTACTCAGGTACAAATAATACTTATGCAGGTCTTGAAGAAACATTGAATCGAAAGAAAGGTAAATCAAAGGTTCAAATATTTGAAGAAGAAGAGAACAATGAAGCATTAGTTGAAGTTGAAGAGATGCAAGGTTTGATCCAGAATGTGATGAACTAGAAACTTCAAGAAGTGGAGAACTCAGAAGATCATCAAGGCAAAAATGGCAACCCACAAGGTATAGCTATGATAGTTCATTCTTGACTACTAAAGATTATGATTATATGATAAAAGCAGATGAAGACCCATCCACATATGACGAAGCCAAAGGAAAGGAGAATTGGGAAAAAAACTATGAAGGAAGAGTATGATGCACTCATTGAGAATGATACTTGAGAATTGGTACATAAAACAATTAATCAGAAGGTAATTGGATGTAAGTGGGTTTACAAAACAAAAAGATTTGCAGATGGAAATGTGTCTAGGTACAAATCCAGGCTTGTTGTAAAAGGATATGCATAAACATATGGTGTGGAATATGATGAAACTTATAGTCCTGTTGCAAAGATGACAACCATGAGGACTCTCATAGCTATTGCTGCTTGCAAAGGTTCGAAGTTATCTCAATTAGATGTGAAGAATGCATTTTTGAATGGGTACATTTCAGATGAAGTTTACATGGAACAACCAGATGGTTTTAAAGGTCAATGTTATCCAGATCATGTGTATAAGTCCAAGAGAGCTTTGTATGTCTTGAAGCAAGCCCAAAGGGCATGGAATTACAGGCTTGTAAAGTTCTTGAAGGAACTTGGTTTTCAAGCATCAAAGGCAGATAGTAGCTTGCTAGTCAAAGCAAGTGAGGATGTATTTATCTATGTTTGTATTTATGTTGATGACATAATACTTACAGGAACAGATGACAAAGGCATACACATGCTTACGAAGCAAATGGAGAAAGAATTCAAGATCAGTGACTTGGGAAATGTGTCATATTTCTTGGGAATGGATATTTCATATACACAACATGGAGTATATGTAACTCAAGAAAGGTATTTGAAGAATTTCCTAATCAAATTTAAAATGGAAGATTACAGGATAGCACCAAAACCAATGGAGGTGAATCCCAAATTGAGTAGATATGGAGGAGAAGAATTCAAATACATGAAGCTTTATTAGAGTTTGGTGGGTAGCTTGATTTATGCTACATTAACAAGGCCTGATTTGTCATATGCAATTGAAGTTTTATCTCAATTCATGCATTTTCCTAGAAAGGAACATTGGATTGCGGGTCAAAGGGTGCTTAGGTATATTAAGGACACACTTAAGGAAGGTTTGCATTATGGGTTTACTTCAGATACAAGGATCAAGATATATAGTGATGCAGATTGGGTAGGTAACTCTGATGATAGAAGATCAACACATGGGTATTTGTGTTATGTGGGAGATAAGTTAATTTCATGGTGTTCTAAGACGCAACATACAATTGCGTTATCATCTACAGAAGCAAAGTACAAAGGTACGTAGAAGCTGCAAAGGAAGTCATATGGCTAAAAAAATTTATGAAGAGTTTTGATATCATTTAGAGTACTCCTATCATTTATGGAGACAACATGATTTTTTTGTATTTGGCAGCTAACCCTGTGTTTCATGCTAAGACTAAACATATTGAGATTCAATATCATTTTTTGAGAGAGAAGGTTGTTGATAAAGAAATAGAAATCATGCATACTCCTACAAAGGATCAACTTGCAGATATGTTGACAAAGAGTTTGGATGGACCCAAGTTGCAAAGATTTAAAGATATGGTAGGGATAAAGGAGATGCAGGTAACCATAATTGATGATTGAGGGGGAGTTTTTGGAGCAAGACAATCAACAATTAATGATTATACGAAGCTTAGGGGTGAAGACTTGAAGAAAAGATTGAAGCCTAAGAGTATGAAGTGAAGTAGAGGCTCAGAAAGAGATGGTCTATATACACATGTATATTAGCTTTGTAAATACTTCATAAATACCTGTAGTAATGATGAATCCACACTCATATGTATACATACACTTGTATATAGTTGTGATATATATGAGAGAGGAAGTATAGATGAGATAGAGAGGAGTAGATCATGAGTTATGAGAGTATCATCCATGAGATGTAAGATGAGTTGAATAGAAGAAGTTTTCTGAGAATTGTGCGTCGATCTTTTCTCCATTCCTCTTTATGTGTTTGATCATTTCAGGAATCCTTTTGTAGATCTCTAAGTCCATAGGTAATGCATCTATGGTTAAGATTTGAGAGAATTGTGAGTAGGAACATTTCTATGTGAAGAAGTGATAAGTGTCTTCTGAAACACGCGCAATCTCGATGATCAAAGAATTGATCATATCTCAGTGCATAGTGTAAAGTTTTACACAAATGAGGAGTCAAAATCTAATGAGAGAATTGTGAGTAGGAACATTTCTATGTGAAGAAGTGATAAGTGTCTTCTGAAACACGCGCAATCTCGATGATCAAAGAATTGATCATATCTCAGTGCATAGTGTAAAGTTTTACACAAATGAGGAGTCAAAATCTAAGTTGGAAGGTAAGCCATTATTTGTAAAAGCATTTTATTAAACGGGTTATATTTTGTGAGAACCAACTGTTTAAAGTTGCATATGTAAAAGTCGCCTGTAGAAAGTGTTTGTTTCAGACATAGTTTTACTTATTTAAGTAGATCTAACGTTTTGTAAGTTCGTTTGAAGAACTTTGACTTGGACTAATTGTGCAAACACTAGAAGAGTGTTATGACAAATTTTCATAGAAAACTTTAATGGTTTCATTAGTCAATGAGTGAATTTTGTGAGGCAGACTTTTTTGAGTGAAGCTAGTTTTCATAGAGAAATTGAGTGTTCATTTTTTGATAAAAGATTTCAAAATTGGTGAGAGGTTTGAGCTATACTTGACATAGAGGTGTTCTAAACACAAGTGTAGCCTGTCTTTTGGAGATTAATCATCTCCATCAACCATGATTCCTATTTTGCAAAATCTTCAAAAGGACACTTGAGCAACTACTAAGTCCACCAGGAGCAGTAAAGAACAAGCACCAGTGAAGGACCAAAAATTGGAAATTGTGCATTGAAGAGCAGATGATGGAGAGTGGAGGGTAGGAGGAAAGTGTAGGGAGGGTTGAGAGGGTGGAGAGGGATAGGGTAGGGAGGGGTAAGGGTGGGGCTGGGTAGAAGGATAAAGGGAGGGGCAATGAATAGGATTAGGGGCTCTGGAGAGGGCCAAAATGATAAAACATGAAAGCTCTAGATGGTGCATAGGGAAAAAATTCTTAAATCTATGGTAAAATAAGGTGAGAATAGACCAGGTGGACCATGTGCAAAATAAAAAACACTAGAAAAATGTGCATAAAACATGTGGGTTTGGACTAAAAAGAGACGTAAAGTCTAGATTTTGCAAAAAATAATGCAAAAATTCAGTCCACCATGGTCAAGAAACATCAAAATGACCAGAAATTTGAAAAAAAACGGCCATTGGAGGGAAAATCTAGAGCCAAAAGTATGTTTCTGAGAAAATAAAAAAAATATATATAGTTAACGACCATGGGATAAATTTTATCCTATGGTGGGGTGTGGGGGGGGGGGGGGGGGGGGGGGGGGGGGGGGGGGGGGGGGGGGGGGGGGGGGGGGGGGGGGGGGGGGGGGGGGGGGGGGGGGGGGGGGGGGGGGGGGGGGGGGGGGGGGGGGGGGGGGGGGGGGGGGGGGGGGGGGGGGGGGGGGGGGGGGGGGGGGGGGGGGGGGGGGGGGGG
>MU264397.1:0-27453 GCA_020310875.1 Ceratopteris richardii
TCATTCACAAATTTTTCATAATCTATGAGCTTATACAACCCAAGACATAAAATCCCAGAAATAATAATGACATTACCATTTGATAGATCATCAATTGTACATCTGGCATCGACAAATTTCACAATCAAGACAATCTTGGTTAATGCTAAAATTGATAATAGATTTTTCTTGATCCTTGTCACAAATAAAGCATTTGACAATGTAAAAGAATTACCATCAATAGTAGTCAAAATGATCTTACCAACTCCCATGACAGGATAAGAAGCATTTTTGGTGCATGTGACAACATTCCCTATAAGGGCAGGCTCAAGTGAAGTGAAATTGTGTTGCAAGGTAATATGTTTGGTTGCCCCACTATCAAAGTAAACATATGAGTCTATTGCAGACATACATTGTTCATGAGAAGGTGGGTCATAACTGCAAATAGTAGTAAATGCCCATTCTTCATTCTACACAAGATTTGCAGACTGTGATTTTGGTGTAGAGGCTTCTGCAACAACCATTCCAACCTCTTTTTTATTTGCCTATTTTGCAGCCAATTTTGGATTATTCTTTATGACATGATCATTTCCTTTATAGTATTTGCAAAATAATTTTTACTTTCTGTTTTCTTCTCGTCTTTTTCATCCTTCTTTGATTTTGCAAAATTATTAGATTTTTGCTCACTAATAGATAAGCTCCATTTACCTTTGCCCTTCTAATTAGCCAGGAAAGCTTGATCCGCAACACGCATAATGTATGTGTTTTGCCTAGAATGATCGTCTTGCAACAGAACAGAGACTAACTCCTCAAATGTTAGAGCATTTGGATTGCCTTTCATCATCAATAGAAGAGTAGAAGCAAAACTCTAATATGAATCTGGAAGACCATTCAGAATAGTTTGCACAAGTGAACTATCAGGCAAGACTTTATCAATAGAAATCAAATACTCCTTCAAATCTTTGATCTTTTTCAAAAAACTATCCATGGAATCTCCTTCATCATGTGCTCTCTCTCCAACTGTTTTCGGAGGTAAGCAACATGAGCCTCATTCCTTGCCTGGTATATAAAGTTTTAAGTGTATACCAAGAACCCTTTGTGTGTTCTACAAGAGTGAATGTGAGGAATAATGGCATGTTTGACAGACAAGGCTATTAATGCATGTGCCTAAGCATCTCTACCATGCCAACAAAGTTTCTCTGCAATAGGTGCAGTAGGAACCACACCACAAATAGGACCTAAAAATATTGTTATCTTCAATGCCATCTCTGTCAGCTTCAATGAGTGTATTTGCAGTTGTAATAGGAAGTTTTTCAACACCTTGCATAATATCTACACCATTAGGCAATGATCTTCATGCCTATGGCATTGTACAACAGTGTTCATTAATACATATATCTACATTGTTCATTTCTGAGTTCTCTATCATAGTGTCTGAAAGTCTGTTAACTTGTGGAGATCATATCTCACTCATTTATCCACAAAATTCAAAGATCTATAGCTTGTTGGAACCAACTCAAATTTATCTACGGGCTATCAAAATTTGAAGCATTTCTATTCAGCCATGTCAGAGAAAAGTCCATCGAGGTGATCACTTGTCGAAGTCTGCAACAATCCTAAAATATCGGGGGTAAAGGTTTACTTGCTAAATTAATTTCTCTGAGCATAGTTAATCTTTAAGTGATTCCACTTGGAATAGTTAGCTTGCTAAGTAATTAGATACCCCTAAAAGGAATTTTTCCAATTCCTACTGTGTTGGTCATACTGAGCAAAAGATACAGCATGTGTCTAGTAAAAAATAGAAGGTTTTCTTGAAGTTTGAAGTTCAAAGTTGTCTGTTTTGATTCAACTTTTTCATACATCATTTCCAAAGTACATAGGCCATTTTATGGTGTCATTCGAGAGCTAAGAAGGTCCACTTATCAACTTTGAAGCATCAAAGGACTGGTACAAAGCAGGATTTGGCAATACCTACTCATTCTCTTGGAGTGTCCATCCATCATTCCCAACAGTGGTATCAGAGCGTTGCCACATATTAGAAACTGTAAGACATCCCAAGAGACTTGGGAAACCTTGTCATCTTATTTCTCTTCCAACATAAGGGCCAGAAAAAAAAATTGTGGATTGAATTCACCACACTAAGGAAGCAACCTAAGCAAGCTATTTCAAAGTATGTGACTAAGATTAAAGATGTAGCAGATCAATTAGCAAGCATAGGAGAAGAGATTGAAGAAGAGCAGATAGTAAGACAAGTGATCAATGGGATTAAAGTGATGAAAAATGGGAAAGCTTCACCATTGCAATGGACCTATACATGGATATGCAAATTCCAGATCTTACCACTCTCATGGGGCAATTGTTCACTCATGAAGCCAAGCTCAACAATAATGGAGACTCATCCAAAGGTAATAGCTCTTCTGCCCTATACACTGATAAAAGTAAGTCTAAAAATAAAGGCAAGAAAAAGAAAGGAGAAGATGAAGGCACTACCTCCCAAGCCAACTATGCAGGGAGAGGTAGATCATCAAGAGGAAGGGGCAGAGGAAGTAAGCAAGGTATGGGGAGATCCTATAACTCCTCACCATGCAACATTTGTGGTTTATCAAATCATACTACAGATGAGTGTTTCAAGAATTACAAGAATGAGAGAGGAAGAGGATATCAAAGAGGTGGATACTCACAATCAAGAGGTAGATTCAACTATCATCAAGGATACAACAATAACTACAACACAACAACACAACAACTACAATGGCAACTACCAAGGAGGATTTATATCCAGAAAAGATTACAACAACTATACAGAAGAGCAAGATGATTCTCTTCTGATTATAAACATGACATCAAAACTAGGTACAAATGATGACCGTCTCTTCTACATTGACTCAGGATGCTCAAATCATGTGGCTGGCAATGTAGCTCTACTCACTGACCTTGAAGAACCAAAAGGTAAGCATCAAGTACAAGCAGGTGATGACACCAAGCACTCAGTAGTTAAAGTTGGAAATGTTAAGACTTGTGATGGAAATCAAAACTTGTTGAGTAGGGTACTATATGTACCAACCATTACAAAAAATTTTATGAGTGTTGGACAGATTGTGGAAAAAGGTTTGCAGGTTAGATTCAATCAATTTGGAGCATTTGTGGAAGATCCCAAGCATGGGTTCAAGAGAATTGCTAAAGGAGAAAAGGCAGGTAGACTTTTACTTTTGAGCTAGAGACACAAAGAATATTGCACTCTATAGTTATAAAGATCAAACACTTTCAGAGCTTGAGATTTGGCATAAAAGGTTAGGGCATGTAGGAGAAAGACCCTTGAAACAGATATGCAGGGATCAATGTGTAATTGGAATACCTAATATTTCCAAACAACACATGATTTATAAATGTGGTGCTTATCAGTTTGGGAAGTCTCACAGGTTACCATTCTCAAGGAAAGGCTACATGCATGAGGACTACCTAGAACTTGTCCATACAGATGTATGGGGACCAAGCAAAGACCCCTCAATATCACGATCAAGGTACTATGTATCTTTTATTGATGATTATAGCAGATGGACTGTATTATACTTTATGAAGCACAAAGATGAAGTATTCAACTATTTTAAAAAATATCTTGCACTTGTTGAGAATCAGACAGGAAGAAACCTAAAGAGGCTAAGGTCAGATGGAGGAGGTGAGTACGTCTCCAATGAGTTTGAAGCATTCTTGCAGGACAGAGGAATCAAGAGAGAAATCACCACAAGGTATACTCCTGAACAGAATGGGATAGCTGAGAGAAGAAATAGATTGATTGTTGAAACAGCTAGGTCAATGCTAAATGAAAAGAAATTTCCTAACTACTTATAGGCAGAGAGTGTATCTACTGCCACTTACCTCATAAATAGGTTACCATCTAAGTCCCTTGATGGGATGACTCCCTATGAAGCATGGCATGGGAAGAGACCCTCACTTGATCATTGCAGGATATTTGGATGTGTAGCATATGTACACATTCCTTCTCAGATAAGAGGTGAGCTAGACCCTAAGGTTGAGAAGTGTATCTTTATTGGATATGATCTAAATCAGAAGGGGTACATGTTCTACAACCCTTCAAATAAGGGATTCATGGTTAGTAGAGATGTTGTCTTTGATGAAAATGATTCTTGGTATGAGAATGAATGCAGGAAGTTTAAACTACCCTATGACTTGGAGGAGGAGTTTCCAAGTCTTGCTAAGGAGGAACCTACTCAGAATGAAGACTCCAATTCAGATGATGAAGACATTATCAATCTTGAAGAGTTCAAGGCATGGAAGTCCAAAGGCAAACTCAAGATGAAGAAACTAGAAGACATACCTGAATCTTCAAATCAATCAATCAGAAGATCCCAAAGGGAGAGCAAAAAACCTATCAGATATGGGTATGACACCTCTCTTGTTACTAAACATTATGTGTATCTTGCCAAAGACTTGTCAATTGAAGAACCAGGATCATATGAAGAAGCCATGACCAAGACAGAATGGAAAGCAGCTATGGATGAGGAGATTGAAGCACTCAAAGAAAGAGTGACACATGGGAACTAGTACCAAAGAAAGAGGCTATGAAGGTAATTGGATCGAGATGGATCTATAAAATTAAAAGAAAATTCTGATGGGTCAATAAAGAGGTACAAAGCCAGATTGGTGGCCAAGGGTTTTGCACAAACCCAAGGCATTGACTATGAAGAAACATTCTCAAACTGTAGCCAAGATGCCAACCATCAGGGCCATCGGTAAGTGTGGCTGCATCTAAAAATTGGAACATGTATCAATTGGACTGTAAAAAATGCTTTCTTGAATGGATGGATTTCAAAGGAGGTATATATGTCACAACCTCCTGGCTATGAAGGATCCAAACAAGGTAACTTATGTGTGCAAATTGAATAAAGCTCTTTATGGATTGAAGCAGGCACCTAGGGCATGGAATAACAGGTTGACCACATACCTTCAAACCAAGGGTTTTGTCATGAGCAAGGCAGACACTTATCTATTCATCAAAAGAAGTAATTCAGAGGTAATACACCTATGCGTATATGTTGATGATATCATACTTACAGGTAATGATGTCAATGGAATCAAGCAAATCAAGAACCAGATGATGAAAGGAGTTCAAGATCAATGATCTTGGTTTACTAACTATTTTCTTGGACTTGAGTTAGTCTATACTAACTCTGGGATCTATATTACTCAGAAAAAATACATACAGGATATGTTGAAGAAGTTTCATTTGCAGGATGCCAAAGTTGCAAGTACTCCAATGGAGGTAACCTAAAACTAAGTGCCCATGAAGGTGATGAAATTGATGACATTACAGGATATCAAAGCATAGTAGGAAGCTTGAACTATGCTACCTTAACAAGGATAGATATTGCATATGGAGTTAGTGTGCTAAGTCAGTTTATGCACAAGCCAAGGGTACCTCACTTAGAAGCTTCCAAAAGAATTCTAAGTACCTCAAGGGTACTCACATCATGGTTTGTATTTCCCTTACACTTCATACTTGGATATCAAGATTTACTCAGATGCAGATTGGGCTTGGCCATCCAACCAAAGTTACTCTGTAGTAGATGCAATAGGGAGCCACAAACATGGCAAGGAATTGACAATCAACATCTTCAACACCATTTGCATCACCTTTAATAATTGTATTTGTAGGTGTAGTAGGATGCTTTTCAACACCTTGCACAATATTCCAATTGTTTTACCAATCCATGATACATCATATATGCCCAGAATGGGTAATTAATTCTATCCTACTTATTCACAATAGCCAGCATACAAATACCATTTTTTTCATCCATGGCCAATGAATAAATACCTTGATGCAAAAAAAAATGATTGTTTCTCAAAAAGTTGAATAGAAATACTCCATTAAGCTCACTCCACTAGACTTGTAGCAAACTTCTATGTGCTTGTAGTGGTGAACAGAAACTTGTATACACATGTGGCACAAATTGCTTGCATAGTTGCTATGATACTGTATAGGGGAGGTGAAACGAGCTCAAATCAATATTCTGACATCACCAAGCAAAGGAGTTTGAGGTCTAATTGCCCCAAGTAATGCTCATCAATTTTATGCAATTCTGATATTGTGATTGGAGGGGTGTCGACGATGCCCTAGCTGAAGCGAAGGCTTGCTTTGATACTGATTATTAGATTTTGAGGTCTCTAAAATCCATCAAAATCACAAAGAAAAGAAGCTTAGAGCACAACATAATACAGAACGTATTGCCAAGTGAAAGTGTACAAAGATAAGCCACTTGTTAGGATTATGCACATTTATACAAGCCGAGGGAAAGAATCTCCTAAAGAGGGAAAAAAGTGCCCCGATGGTCCTAAATGTGTTCACACATATAACAATTGATATATATCAATAGAAAAATAAATTGAAAAGCTTGGAATGTTCACCCTAGTCATAATGGTGCTCATGAATTGCTTCATGCAAGAGCACAAATATAAAGATATACTTGTACCCTATCATCATCATCTACATTAAAAGCACGATATGCAAGTGATTCACACATGCTTTTATTTTAAGATTGTATTCACTTACCAACCTACTTATCTTCTCTAAAATGTATCCCTCATTCTATAATTATAGATTTCATGCTACAAACCCATTGATAGATGGAATTAGATCATGCCCAAAATTTGGAAAAAACTCTCTTTTTTGTTCATCCCACTCTTCTATTCTACCCTCACACTTCTTTATCTACGACCACTACCTATACCTACCCTTAATGGTTGTTTACTACCTTTCTTGTTGGAGGCATGCTTCTTAAACAATATGATTAATTCTATTTTTAGCAATTTTATTTTATGATTCTCCTACACGTCCATAAGATCCATAAAGTTCATTGGGATGTTTGTGTTTAAAAATGGTACCTTGTTGGTCTTTTAGAATTAAACTTCATCTCTCTTAATATCGCCTCTAAATGGTTTCAGAGCCTATTCTTCATTCTACTTTGGGTAGTTCTCTAAGAATTCCTATCTTCGATTTCCCCTCAAGTCATGTATTTCTTAGAGGGGTTTTGAATTCCTCAATCTCTACCTTAGTTCTATTGATTTCTCTCCAATGTGCTCCCCTCTTCTTAAGGATTTATGGAACTCTTATTTCATTATCAAGCAACTTTAGAAGTCTTGTATTGGTCGCACATAATGTGATCAATTTTTTCCATGCCTTCATTATAGATCCATGAACTCACACAAAGATGCATTACAAGAGTACATCAACATCAGTAGGAGAATTCTTACATTAAACTATTACCCAAGGAGACAAGGGCATGGTATGGTGACCACAAGCATAAGATGATAGAGAGTGCACATGCATGAGCACATATATGCAAAGAAAATGCATGCACACACAAGAGAAAGAAGAGAAGAACATTGGACGACTTAAATTGAATGGCTCATAAAATGTTCATACCACATTCAAGGATTTTTCTCAGGTTTTCGCAAGGAATATCTCATTCGAGATTGTCCTAAAAAATCGTGCTAATGTTTCAAAAGTGGCACGAGTCAATGTGGTAGGCATAGTAGCAAGACCCAATAGAGGATTAGCATAGATCACCCCAGTTCAAATAGTTACTTGAGCTCAGACTTTAAATCAACTTGAGAACCAAGAACAGGAAAGGATGTTGGTTGTAGTGAGTTAGACAAACCTAGTAAGAAGAAGTCTAGAGCTTAGAAAGAGACTCGGGATAAGATAGTCATTTAGGTGTACCACATAGTAAAAGAATCCAAAGGACATAAGATTTTTACCCATGTAAATAGACATTGATACCTTTGCAATGAAACCTTAATCATGGGCATTTGACTCTTAAGCTATGAGAATCAAGGTCTACAAATTATGGTAACTTGAAGATTACAAAATAGAGAAGAAGGGCAGTGAGCAAAATGTAGATTCAAGTTGAATGTATATTCATCTATCATATATACTTTTAGAGTGTTTAAATACAATCATACATCTCTTCTCGTGATATTCCATGACTCTAACAACCAAGATCATCCAAAATACCTCATGGGAATAGTTAGTTGTCACTCATTCCCTTTTTTGTACAATCTAGGAGATGAGGAATCAAATCCAAATTGGTCTTATTTTTTATAGGAGGTTTCAACCACTTGATTTGTGATTTTACACCTCATATTACATCCTCAAATAAAAGGTAAAAAACATGAGTAACCATGGGACAAGGACACGGACATGGACAGGGACAGGGACAGGGAGTGGGAGAAGGAGAGGGAGAGGGAGAGGGAGAGGGAGAGGGAGAGGAAGAGGGAAAGGGACAAGGACAGGGACAGGGACAGGGATAGGGACAGGGACACAGGACACGGACAGGGACAGGGACAAGGACAATGACAGGGACAGGGACAGGAGAAGGAGAGGGAGGGGGAGAGGGAGAGGGAGGGGAGGGAGGGGGTATGATGATTTGTTGCAAGGGGAGGCCTTGTTTTCTGATCTCGCAAGGACACAGACAATCATGAAGTTAAAGGGTCACACAGACAATCATGAAGTTAAAGGGTCACATCCCCTTGAGCTACTCGGGAACAAAGAAGGACTTAGATGGAATAGCTCATAGGTCAGATGTGTTGTGGAATCGAAACTTAATCTGAAAAGATTAAGGGGAAATCATCAATCAAAGATTGACCCCATGGTAGTTGTTTTCAAGTCTAAATGTTGGTGCAAAGATGATAAATGAACCTCCATTGTAATGTACATCCAAAGCCCCTTTTGAATGAGCGGGTAAGATGAAAAAGGGACGGCGCATTGTCTACCCTCCCAGCTATGAAGGTTCCAAGATCCAACAAGGATTGATGGGGAGCGCTCCCATTATCAAACATCTACCCATGAACCAAGGGCCAAAAATGTTGGGTGTGTGAGAGAGTCGGAAAGCACAAATAGAAGTACACACAAGAGTGAAGAAGAAGATCGGTTCATGAAGAAAGACAATGGTTGGAAGAGCTCTCTACATAACAATGATCGGTACTATAAGGATGAGTCAAATGAGAGCTATAAGGGAATCCCTAGCACTATGTACCACCACATATGAGTATATCATGTACATGTGGTTAAATGGGGAAAAAAACCCCTAGCCAGCACTAGAGTAAAAAGTTCCCATGTATATAGAAATAGTTCACGTCAAAGCTACTAAAGGTACACATAAATGTAATAAATCCCCTAGAGCGAGTGATGTAAACGTTTCCCTTGGAAGAGCTTTGGTAATATGTCTGCCACATTATCTTGTACATGCACATATACCATATCAATATCTCTATTTCGAAGCCCCTCTCTCATATAATGATAATGAAACAAGATATGCATGCTCCTCCAAGGAAAAATAAATTACCATTAGTGGATACTCATGTATCATAATAAGCAGCCCAATCATTATTTGTAAAAGCATGCAAGCATGGTTAAACATCTCTACCATTAAAGAAATCCAAACTCAAACATACATGCGTATATCAAACATCCCACAGCTTGTTGATAAAGAGAAATATCAAACACATCATTTGCATCCTCAATTAAGAACCTCAATCTTATTTCCACTTGTGTTGAGATAGGCTTGTAATCCTCAAAACCAAAATGTTAAAGTAATTTTCAATATACTTTGCTTGATGCACAACAATTCTTCCCTAAACTAATACCAATTGGAAGCAAAGATAATACCTCAAAAGACCAAGATATATGACATCAAAATTATGTTGTAAATCAGCCATAAATTACCAATTTCCTCATCACATGACCTTGTCGAGAGAATATCTTCAACATAAAGAACAAGTACTATAAGATCAACCCCATCTTTATGTATATAAAGTGTGCTTTCAATTGGACTACATGTAAAATCAAGAGCAATCAAGTGTTTATGTATTATGTCATACCATGCACGTGGATCTTGCTTAAGTCCATACAAGGCTTTATGCAAGCGATAAACCATATGCTCTTGATCTTTGATGATAAATTTAAGAGGTTTCTTCATATAACCCTCTTCTTAGAATTGTCATTAAAGAAAGTTCTTTTATATCCAATCGATGCACTTTCCAACCATGATGGACAACAATGCAATCATAGAATGAATGATTGTCATGCATGAACTAGATTCAAAAGTATTGTCATAATCAATGCCATATTTTTGCGTATAACATTTTGCAATTAATCTACCTTTGTAGTGATCAATGCTACCATCAAAATTTCTTTTAATCTTGTAAACCCACTTAGTAACAAAGGCTTTCTTACCTTTGGGCAATTCATATGACTCCCAATTACAATGTTTGTGAATAGAATCCAATTTTGATTACATTGCACTCATCCAATTTAAATCATCACATGCATCTTCAAAAGTGAGTGGTTCTTGATGACATATAGTTGCAATAAGAGATATATCTACAAAGTCACTTGATGCATGGTGAGAGCTTGATCTTGTTCTATCAAATAAAGGATCATTCAATTTGCTATCTTGCAATGTCTTTTGTAGCCATTTTGGCATAGATTGTGCATCTTTGATAGAAATGCGTTCATGTAATACATCATCAAAATGTACATCAAAAGTAGGTTGAACATCATGCTGATTTTTAGGCATGTGTGGCTATAAATTTTGCAAAACTTTTAGCAATGTTTAGCTGGACATTTTGGACCATGTTTTACTAGAATTTTCAACCATGCTTCTCTATAAATTTTGGGAATTTTTAGCCATGTTTGGATGGAGAGTTTCATCCATGTTTGTTTGAAAATCCTCAACTCTTTGAACCTCATTTGGATGGTTTACATGGCCATGA
The DNA here is from genome assembly GCA_020310875.1 of Ceratopteris richardii. NCBI lineage: Eukaryota > Viridiplantae > Streptophyta > Polypodiopsida > Polypodiales > Pteridaceae > Ceratopteris > Ceratopteris richardii. Next base: position 10,774 of record MU264397.1, read on the forward strand.
TCAAGCGCACCACCTTGAAACAAAAGCATGAGTGTCAAACACATCTTGAGAACTAATGGTTGGTTGAAATCTGTATTCAAGTAAAAGATAAGCTGAATTTTCAACAGATACCACATTTGTACTTGCAATGATTTTGTTATTCAATGGATGGTATAATTGATAAACTTTACTCTCACTACTATACCCAACTAAAATACATTGCTTTTCCTTGTCATCAAGTTTGTGACATTGTTATGATGGCACAAGAGCATATGCCAAACAACAAAATATGCACATATCACTAATCTTTGGCTTGCGCCCATTCCGAGCCTCATAAGGTGTAATGACTCTCAATGCTTTTATAGGATAATGGTTCAATACATATTTTGCACACATGATTGCTTCCATCTAAAACTTGTATGGAAGATGTTTTCTTTAACCCTACATCGTGCCATTTCAACAAGTGATCTATTCTTGCGCTCCACAACACCATTTTCTTGAGGTATATATGGCATTTTACCTCTTTCACAAGCATTAGATTCATGTGACATGTATTCAACACCATGATCCGTACAAAGATTCAAAATCTTATTCCACAAAAAAATTCAACCACATGTAAATATATTTTAAAGCAAGAGAATTTCTCACTCTTTGCTTTCATAGGATACACCCAAGTATAGCATGTTGCATCATCAATGAAGATAACAAAGTATACATGCTTGCCAAAAAGATGGATTTCTCACTAGATCACATACATCACTATGAACATCATGTAGTATGTGTAGCACCATCTTTGCGAAAGGAAGCATGATGCATTTTCCCACTATACAAATTCGCATACATGCTTTCCAATGGACTCAAGTGTCAAAAAACCAATAGCCATATCCTCTTTTTTGCAATTAAAATAAAGTATTGAAGTTCAAATGAACAAATGGACACGCCATAACTTTGTTTCAACCAAAGATGAAGTATGTGTGAGCAAGGCATTTGAGGCACTCTTTCATATGTATCCATGTGATACAAGCCATTGCATAATGTCTCGAGCATCACAATAACATCGCCATTGTTGAAATCATGAACCATAAATTTGTTATCAACAAAATGCACATGAAGTTCTACACTAGCAATAGTAGAAACTAAAATCAAGTTTTCCTTGATACCGGTACATAGAATGCATTCTTGAGAGTAACAATACCTCCATTTGCAATCACAAACTCAATTTCCCAAACTCCAATAATAGGATAAAAAACATTGCTTGCACATGCAAAATTTTTTGCATGAAGTGATATGATTTGAAGCACCACTATCAAAAAAACCAAATCGAATCAACCTCATCCACAATGATACGTATGCAATATGATGAATCATAATGACTTTTAACAACACATGCTCAAACATCTTGAGCAACATTAGCTTCATCATTCTTTGCATTAGATGTATTCTCAACATTAGACCAGACGAATTCTTTCTTCTTTTCATTACACCTGGTAATCTTTCTACATTCATCAATGGTATGTCTAGCCTTTTGGAAATACTTGCATCTCTTCTTCTTTTGCACATCACCATCAAGAGAGAAAGAAGTGGAAAGGGAAGATAAGGGCTTTGGTTTTGATGAACCCAAAGCTCATACTTGTTTTTTTCCTTTTTGTAATAGCAAGTAGGAAACCACTTCAATTCACTCTTGATTGCTTTTCTTGCAAAACAAGAACTTCGTCAAAAGTATACATATTGGATTTCCTTTGGTAACCAAAAGAAGTGTAGTAGAAAAGCTTTGAAAAGATTCTCAAAATCCTTTGAGTAATGTAGAAATGAGTGATGCATCCAAAATTATTTCATCAATGTTTGCCGATTACTCTTTCAAATCCTTTATGCGTGTAACATATACATCCACTAAATCATTTTAAGCATGCATACATCTTCAAGTTTCTTTCTTAAGTAAGCAACTCATGCCTCATTATACACCACATACAAAGAAGCAAGAGTATCCCAAGCTTGTCTTGAAGTAGTGCATGATTGGATGTGTGAAATAATATATTGTTTCACAAGGGAAATCAATGCATGAGCTTGTCTTGAAGTAGTGCATGATTGGATGTGTGAAATAATATATTGTTTCACAAGGGAAATCAATGCATGAGCTTGAGCATCCTTTTTCCATCCCATCCAAATTGCTCTAGTGTATGTGGAGAATCATAGTCACTATACTCGAAGAAGAACCTAAATTTATGATAGTAGGCTATGTAGTAGAAGAACCATCGAGTCGCTTGTCAACATCTGCCACTATGTTCCATACTTGCTTTGCAACAAGAACATGCTTCATTATATAAGAACACATTGGATAGTTGGTCCCATCAGGCTTATCTTCAGCATGAAGCATGCAAAAAAAGTCATTGTTGCTCATCATTCCACCAAAGAACTCAAAAGTAGCAAGATATGAACTTTAACAAAAGCTAAAATGCAGCTCACAATCTCTAACATCGATGGCAATCTGATCGCAAGAATGGCTTTGGAAGGGGGGAAAAACTCAAGCGCACTTGGTGGAAATATTCTCTCCGTATTCAAGGTTTGTGGAAGCATACAAACAACACAAGGAAGAGGAAGGAGCTTGGAGCAATACGGAATGTATTATCAAGTGAATTTATAAAGACAAGTGATCCATTAGGGTGATATTTATCAAAAAATTATCCATTGAATCTCCTTCATTCATATGCTCACTCTCCAATTGTTTTCAGAGGTACGCAACAAGATCCTTATTTCTTGTCTGGTATATGTTGTATGAATATCCCAAGCATCTTTTCTAATTTGTAAGAGTGAATACGAGGGATAATGGAACATTTGACAGGAAAAGCTATCAACGCATATGCTTGTGCATCTATACCATTCAAACAAAGTTGCTCTGCATTAGGTGCAGCAAGAATTGCCACACGACCAAAAAAATTGAAAGATCCTCATCTTAAAGATCATCTACATCACCTTCAATCATTGTATTTGCAAGTGTAGTAGAACATTTTTGAACACCCGACACAATATTCCACAAGCCCTTTTGCTGCTAATACATGACACATCATGTATGCCCATAATGGGTAATTCCTACCATCTAACTTATCTTCAACAACCACATATGAAATACATCATTGCTTTCAATCATGGCAAGTGACTAAATACCCTAATGCGAAAAATTGATTGTATCTCAAAAATTTGAATAGAAATACCCAATCGAGCTCTGCTAGACTTATAGTAGACTTTGAGTCGTTTGTACTAGCAAAATGAAATGTGTATCTATGTTTGGCACAAAGGAATGAAATTTCTTCCACACTCACCGCAATAGTGCATTCGGAGGCCAAAATGAGCTCAAATAAAAATTTTGTCGCGACAAAGTGAAGCAATTTTGAGCTCCTAATTGCCTCGAGTATGCTCACATATTTTTGTGTGATTCTAGGACTACGACTGGAGGGGTGTCAATGATGCCCTTTAGAAAGCAACGACCTACTTTGATACTAATTTTGGGTTCGAGATCTACGAAAGCACACAAACATCACAAGGAAGAAGAAGAAGAAGATGATGATGATGAAAGAAGAAGCTTGGAAAACAACACAAAGAACCTCCTAAAGAGAGAAAAAAGTGCCCCGTCAGTCTTAAGTGTTGGGAGTGATGGTTGGATGCACTCAAGAAATGAGTTGGTGCTGCTATACCTGCTTCTCACCAGCCCTCCTTTGATTCCAGAAATGCTTAGTACACACCTTGGTCTTTCAATGATACCAAGAAAGCATATATGTGCTTTGCAAATGATTTGTGTAATGACCAAATCAAAACAAAGAACTTTGCACTTCAAAAATTCTAGAAAACTTGCTATTTCTGTAATGATACCTGCTCAGTGTTATGCTTAGTGTGACCAGCACACTTGCAATTGAAACAATTCCTTTTGGAGTATTAAAGTACCTTAATAAGCTACCATTTGCAAGTGGAATGAGAAGAAATGATAAACCACATCCAGAGGAATTGATTTAGCAAAATTATGATTACCCCCGACTTTTTAGGAGAGTTGCAGAGATAGACCAGAGGTGACTTCGAAGCCGATTTCTCGAAAATGGCTGAATGAAATCTTCTGAAATTTTGTATGCTTGTAGAAGACCTTGAGCTGGTTCCAGCGAACTATTAAGCTCTTAATTTGGTTCAGTGAGCACTGAGAAATGCTCCTTGGAAGTTGACAGACTTGAAGTAGAAAACACAGAGAACCAGATATGATGAATGTGTAAATATCTATTGATTGATATGATTGTACAAGCACATTAGCATGACAAGCATGGCTAATTTAGGTATGGTAGTGTAGGCTATGATGTAGCACTAACACATACACATTTACAAGAGAAATAAGCCTCGGGAGTTGAGCTGAATTGAGTGACACACCCGCGACTTTTCCACTTCATCTTTTATAGAAGTTTTGTGATCATTTGAATTTGAAATTCAAATCTAGGCTCCCTAGAATATCTCTACTAAAAGTAGGGAGATATTCTCTCCATTAAATCATCCTCTTTTCCACGACTAGTTAGGTAGGTAAGTGATTACATGAGATGCCAAGTCACTAAGGACTTTTACAATGGGTAAAAAGTAATAACACATAAGACTGAGTTCCTATGGTTCTTTCTTCTCATAGATATATCTTTCAAGGGTTCCAAGCCAATCTTCCAAAGTTCCAAGCTAAGTGTGAAGGCTTGTAATGCACCAACAGCTCCCCCTCAAGCCAAACACTTTGGCTTAAGTCTTCATCTTCAATCTTCAATTACTTCCTGCAATCCAATCATGGATTTGAATCTGCATAGCTTGTTTCCATCCAATGCCTTTGTAAGTAGATCTGCACATTGCATATTAGTAGACACATATGTCAATTGAATGTCTTTACTAAGCAACTTCTCTCTCAAATAGTGGTAATGAACCTCTATGTGTTTGGTTCTGGCATGATATATTGGATTAGCTGCAAGGTGAAGAGAGCTAGTGTTATCTCCAAAGATGATTGGTGGCCTTGTATATAGGCCTAACTCTGTATATAGAAGCTTCAACCAGATAGCTTCTTGAGTGGCATTGGCAAGCCCTCTATACTCTGCTTCAATGGATGACAATGCCACTGTAGGTTGTTTCTTGGCTGACCAAGAAATAGGCTTATCTCCTCCAAAACAAATGTATCCTGAGGTGCTTCTCCTATCATCCTTGCATCTTGCCCAATCTGCATCTGAATAAACCTTAATGTCAATATCTAATGTATATGGAAAATACAAACCATGGTTCTGAGTTCCATTCAAATACTTCAAGATCTTCTTTGCTGCCTCTAGGTGAGGTGTCATTGGTTTGTGCATGAATTGACTAAGCACACTAACTCCATATGCTATGTCAATTCTTGTCAAGGTAGCATAGTTCAAACTACCTACCACACTTTGGTATCCTGTGATGTCTTGGACTTCTTCTCCTTCATGAGCACTTAGCTTTAGGTTGACCTCCATTGGAGTAGTTGATACTTTAGCATCCTGCAAACCAAACTTCTTGACCATATCCTGTACATACTTCTTTTGAGTGATATATATACCTGAGTTGGTGTAGACTAACTCAAGACCTAAGAAATACTTCAATAATCCAAGATCACTAATCTTGAATTCTTTCATCATCTGTCCTTTGATGTGCCTAATCCCATTTACATCATTACCTGTAATGATGATGTCATCAACATCAACACACAAGTAGATTACCTCTGTACTACTTCTCTTTATAAACAGAGAAGTGTCTGCTTTACTCATCACAAATCCTTGGTCTTGGAGGTAGGTTGTCAACCTGTAATTCCATGCTCTAGGTGCCTGCTTCAACCCATACAGAGCCTTCTTCAATTTACAAACATAATTTACCTTCTTGGGGTCTTCATAGCCAGGTGGTTGTGACATGTAGACTTCTTCAGATATCCATCCATTCAAGAAGGCATTCTTGACATCTAATTGGTACATGTTCCAATTCTTGGATGCAGCTACACTCACCAATATTCTGATAGTTGGCATCTTGGCCACAGGAGAAAATGTCTCCTCATAATCAATGCCTTGGGTTTGTGCAAAACCCTTGGCTACCAACCTAGCTTTGTACCTGTTTATTGTTCCATCTGAATTCCTCTTTAGCTTGTAGATCCATCTGGATCCTATCACCTTCATAGAGTCCTTCTTGGGTACCAAGTCCCAAGTATCACTCTCCTTGAGAGCTTCCATTTCTTCATCCATAGCTTCTTTCCACTCTGGTTTGGTAATTGCTTCTTCATAGGTACCTGGTTCTTCATTCAACAAATCCTTTGCAAGATATACAGAATGTTTAGTTACAAGTGATGTGTCATACCCAAATCTAATTGGTCTCTTGCTTTCTCTCTGAGATCTTCTAATTGCTTGAGTTGAGGATTCTGGTATATCCTCTAGCTTCTTCATCTTCATCTTTCCTTTGGACTTCCAAGCCTTGAATTCCTCAAGGTTGATTGTATCATCATCATCTGAGCTTGATTCATCTTTCTGGATTGGTTCCTCCTTGGTGAGCTTTGGGAAATCTTCTTCCATATCATAGGGTAGACTAACCTTCCTGCAATCATTCTCATACCATGAGTCATTCTCATCAAAGATGACATCTCTGCTTACCTTGAAGCCTTTGTTTGTTGGGTTGTAGAATCTGTATCCCTTTTGGTTCAAATCATAACCAATGAAGATACACTTTTCAGCTTTAGGGTCTAGCTTTCCCCTTACCTGTGAGGGAATATGCACATATGCTACACAACCAAAGATTTTGCAATGATCCAGAGAGGGTCTCTTACCATGCCAAGCTTCATATGGTGTCATGCCATCAAGTGATTTGGATGGCAACCTGTTTATGAGATAGGTGGCAGTGGATACACTTTCTGCCCAAAGATAGTTTGGCAACTTCTTTTCATTAAGCATAGACCTAGCTGTTTCTACAATGAGTCTATTCCTTCTTTCAGCTACCCCATTTTGTTCAGGTGAGTACCTTGTAGTAATCTCCCTTTTGATGCCTCTTTCCTGCAAGAAATCTTCAAACTCATTGGAGAAGTATTCTCCTCCACCATCTGACCTTAGCCTCTTCAAGCTTCTTCCTGTTTGATTTTCAACAAGTGCAAGATACCTCTTGAAACAATTAAACACTTCATCTTTATGCTTCATAAAGTATAAAATGGTCCATCTGCTATAGTCATCAATGAAGGACACATAATACCTTGAACCTGAAATGGAAGGGTCCTTGCTAGGTCCCCAAACATCTGTGTGTACCAAGTCTAGGTAGTCTTCATGCATGAAACCTTTCCTTGAATAGGGTAACCTGTGAGACTTACCAAACTGACATGCTCCACATTTGTAAATCATGTGTTGCTTGGACACATTAGGTATCCCAAGCACACATTGATCCCTGCACATTTGCTTTAGGGTTCTTTCACCTATGTGCCCTAATCTCTTGTGCCATATTTCTAACTCTGAAAGTGTCTGATCCTTGTAATTATACAAAGCAATGTTCTTGGTGACTTCTAGCTCAAAAGTAAACAATCTACCTGATTTCTCCCCTTTGGCTATCTTTCTGAATCCATGTCTTGGGTCCTCCACATATGCTCCATGTTGTGTGAATCTGACCTGCAAACCTTTCTCCACAATCTGACCAACACTCATTAGATTCTTGGTGATGGTTGGTACATAGAGTACCCTGCTCAATAGGTTTTGGTTACCATCACATGTCTTCACATTTCCAATCTTAACAACAGAATGTTTAGTGTCATCACCTGTTTGTACCTGATGTTTTCCCTTGGGTTCTTCCAAATCAGAAAGTAATGCCACATTGCCAACTACATGGTTAGAACATCCTGAGTCAATATAAAATAAATGATCATCATTTGTACCTGCCTTAGAGGTCATATTCATGATCAATAGGGAGTCATCTTGCTCCTCTGTGTAGTTGTTGTAGTCTCTTCTATTTCTGAATCCACCTTGGTAATTACCATTGTGATTGTGGTTGTAATTGTTGTTGTATTGATTGTTGTATCCATTGTAGCTTTGATGTTGGTTGAATCTGCCTCTCCCTTGAGAGTATCCACCTCTTGAGTAGCCTCTTCCTCTCTGATTCTTGTAGTTCTTGTAGCATTCATCTGTGGTATGGTTAGACAATCCACAAATGTTGCATGGTGATGAGTTGTAGGGTCTCCCCCTACCTGACTTACCTCCTCTGCCTCTTCCTCTAGATGATCTACCTCTCCCTGCATAATTAGCTTGGGAGGTAGAGCCTTCTTCATCCTGTTTCTTCCCTTTACCTTTATCTTTAACTTTCTTATCAGCGTAGAGAGCAGAGGGGTTGTTACCTTTTGATTGATCTCCTGACTTTGTAAACTTTGCTTCATGTGTGAATAGTTGGCCCATAAGTGTTGTGAGATCTGGAGTATGCATGTCCATATAGAGGTCCATTGCAGTGGTGAAACTTTCCCACTTATCATCTGCCTTGAGTCCATTTGTTACTTGCCTGACTATTTGCTCCTCTTCAATCTCCTCTCCAATGCTTGCTAATTGGTCTGCCACATCTTTAATCTTTGTCACATACTCTGAGACTGATTGCTTGGGCTGCTTCCTAAGGGTTGTGAATTCAATCCACAGTTGATTCTTCCTAGCCCTTGTGTTGGAAGAAAAGTAGTTTGACAAGGTTTCCCAAGTCTCTTGGGAAGTCTTACAATTCCTTACATGAGGTAAAAGAAAGTCAGATATAGAGTTTAGAAGGTAAGACCTTGCCAAAGCATCCTTTGCACACCATTGGTTGAGCTTCTCATGTTCATCCTTTGTAGGTAGTCCTCTAGTTTTGAATGAGGGCAATTCCTCATCTCCTGATATGTATCCAAATAAGCTTCTGCCTTGTAGATAGGTCTTCATCCTCAGAGACCAAGCTTGGTAGTTGTTCCTGTCCAATTTGTCAATGAATGAAGGAAATCCATCTCCCATGTTTACCTTATTTGCTCTGATACCACTGTTGGGAGTGATGGTTGGATGCACTCAAGAAATGAGTTGGTGCTGCTATACCTGCTTCTCACCAGCCCTCCTTTGATTCCAGAAATGCTTAGTACACACCTTGGTCTTTCAAATGATACCAAGAAAGCATATATGTGCTTTGCAAATGATTTGTGTAATGACCAAATCAAAACAGACAACTTTGCACTTCACAAATTCTAGAAAACTTGCTATTTCTGTAATGATACCTGCTCAGTGTTATGCTTAGTGTGACCAGCACACTTGCAATTGAAACAATTCCTTTTGGGAGTATTAAAGTACCTTAATAAGCTACCATTTGCAAGTGGAATGAGAAGAAATGATAAACCACATCCAGAGAAATTGATTTAGCAAAATTATGATTACCCCTGACTTTTTAGGAGAGTTGCAGAGATAGACCAGAGGTGACTTCGAAGCCGATTTCTCGAAAATGGCTGAATGAAATCTTCTGAAATTTTGTATGCTTGTAGAAGACCTTGAGCTGGTTCCAGCGAGCTATTAAGCTCTTAATTTGGTTCAGTGAGCACTGAGAAATGCTCCTTGGAAGTTGACAGACTTGAAGTAGAAAACACAGAGAACCAGATATGATGTGTAAATATCTATTGATTGATATGATTGTACAAGCACATTAGCATGACAAGCATGGCTAATTTAGGTATGGTAGTGTAGGCTATGATGTAGCACTAACACATACACATTTACAAGAGAAATAAGCCTCGGGAGTTGAGCTGAATTGAGTGACACACCCGCGACTTTTCCACTTCATCTTTTATAGAAGTTTTGTGATCATTTGAATTTGAAATTCAAATCTAGGCTCCCTAGAATATCTCTACTAAAAGTAGGGAGATATTCTCTCCATTAAATCATCCTCTTTTCCACGACTAATCAGGTAGGTAAGTGATTACATGAGATGCCAAGTCACTAAGGACTTTTACAATGGGTAAAAAGTAATAACACATAAGACTGAGTTCCTATGGTTCTTTCTTCTCATAGATATATCTTTCAAGGGTTCCAAGCCAATCTTCCAAAGTTCCAAGCCAAGTGTGAAGGCTTGTAATGCACCAACATTAAGTGTGTTCATACACATCACTATCAAAATATATCAATAGATATGTTTCCTGTATGCTCAATGGGATGTGATATCCAAGAACTGGTAATTTTTGCAAACCACGAAACCATTCTGCATGGTTGCTCATATGATTTGAAGCACATGAATCAACATACAAGACATTACCATTCGATTTTGAAACACCCGCAAACATTGTGGTTATCATGTGATGTTGGACCATAAACAATTTCTTTGAATATCTACACTTATGGATGACTAGTTGTTTTATCGCTTTCTACTGTTTTGATTCAACATGCAATAATGTTCAAAGTGACCATATTTACCATAATTCCAACATCCCTTACTATCCTTATTTGCATCATTTCTTTGAAAATTTTTACGACCTCTTTAGTTTCCTCTACCTCGAAACTGACCTCTACCTCTTGCATAGTGGTAGAGGTCATCATGTGATGTTGAAACACCCGCAAACATTGTGGTCATCATGTGATGTTGGATCATAAACAATTTCTTTGAATATCTACACTTATGGATGACTAGTTGTTTTGTTGCTTTCTACTGTTTTGATTCAACATGCAATAATGTTCAATGTGACCACATTTACCACAATTCCAACATCCCTTACTATCCTTATCTGCATCATTTCTTTGAAAGTTTTTACGACCTCCTTAGTTCCCTCTACCTCGAAACTGACCTCTACCTCTTGCATAGTGGTAGAGGTCATCATGTGATGTTGAAACACCCGCAGACATTGTGGTCATCATGTGATTTAGACCATAAAAAAGACATTACCATTCGATTTTGAAACACCCGCATACATTGTGGTTATCATGTGATGTTGGACCATAAACAATTTCTTTGAATATCTACACTTATGGATGACTTGTTGTTTTGTCGCTTTCTACTGTTTTGATTCAACATGCAATAATGTTCAAAGTGACCACATTTACCACAACTCCAACATCCCTTACTATCCTTATCTGCATCATTTCTTTGAAAATTTTTACGACCTCTTTAGTTCCCTCTACCTCGAAACTGACCTCTACCTCTTGCATAGTGGTAGAGGGATGTGATGTTAAAACACCCGCAGACATTGTGGTCATCATGTGATGTTGGACCATAAAAACTTTCTTTAAATATCTACACTTATGGATGACTAGTTGTTTTGTTGCTTTCTACTGTTTTGATTCAACATGCAATAATGTTCAAAGTGACCACATTTACCACAATTCCAACATCCCTTGCTATCCTTATCTGCATCATTTCTTTGAAAATTTTTATGACCTCCTTAGTTCCCTCTACCTCGAAACTGACCTCTACCTCTTGCATAGTGGTAGAGGTCATCATGTGATGTTGAAACACCCGCAAACATTGTGGTCATCATGTGATGCTGGACCATAAAAAAGACATTACCATTTGATTTTGAAACACCCAAAGACATTGTGGTTATCATGTGATGTTGGACCATAAACAATTTCTTTGAATATCTACACTTATGGATGACTAGTTGTTTTGTCGCTTTCTATTGTTTTGATTCAACATGCAATAATGTTCAAAGTGAACACATTTACCACAATTCCAACATCCCTTACTATACTTATTTGCATCATTTCTTTGAAAATTTTTACGACCTCTTTAGTTCCCTCTACCTCGAAACGACCTTTACCTCTTGCATAGTGGTAGAGGTCATCATGTGATGTTGAAACACCCGCAGACATTGTGGTCATCATGTGATGTTGGACCATAAACAATTTCTTTGAATATCTACACTTATGGATGACTAGTTGTTTTGTTGCTTTCTACTGTTTTGATTCAACATGCAATAATGTTCAAAGTGACCACATTTACCACAATTCCAACATCGCTTACTATCCTTATCTACATCATTTCTTTGAAAACTTTTACGACCTCCTTAGTTCCCTCTACCTCGAAACTGACCTCTACCTCTTGCATAGTGGTAGAGGTCATCATGTGATGTTAAAACACCCGCAGACATTGTGGTCATCATGTGATGTTGGACCATAAACAATTTCTTTGAATATCTAAACTTATGGATGACTAGTTGTTTTGTTGCTTTCTACTGTTTTGATTCAACATGCAATAATGTTCAAAGTGACCACATGTATCTCAATTCCAACATCCCTTACTATCCTTATCTGCATCATTTCTTTGAAAATTTTTACAATCTCTTTAGTTCCCTCTACCTCGAAACTGATCTCTACCTCTTGCATAGGTTTGTTGTTGACCTTGGTCCTAGTTATTTTTTCCTCGTCTACTTCCAAAGCCTTTGCCCCAACCTCTTCCTTCACAAGAGTAGAATACTTGCTCAGAGCAAGCTCTTCCTTGGAAGTTTGAATCTTCACGAAAGTTCTTTTCTTCAATTATCAACATGGACGCAAGATGACCAAAATTTGGAATATTTTTTTAGATTGAATATAAGTTCTAAATTGTTTATATGAGGCTCCTGAACCATGAAGGCACACTTCAATCTTATCACCTTCATATACATTGACACCAATAGATGCAAGTGGCTCACATATACTTTTGCTTTTTAGCGTATACTTATCGACATGCCCTTTTTCTCCAATGTATGCAGCTCATTCTTGAGTTGCAATTTTTGTGCCTTTGTATTGGTCTAATGCAATATGACCAAACTGTTCCAAGCCTCTTTTGGAGTTTGGCATCCCATATCTGCCCAATCATGCTATCTTGTATGCTAACAAACAATCAATACATTACCTTCTACGCTCCTTGATTCCGCTCTTCATATGCTCTTAACTGGTATGCAACTTGATTCCTCTTCGATAACTTTGAGGGGTTTTCATTGTCTCCTTCAATGTACTAGTAGCCTCCCCTCCCCCCCCCCAAAAAAAAAAAAAAAAGAAATTCATCATTCTGAATAATCTCCAAGCATAAAAGTTATTCTTGTCTAACTTACCACTCATAAATTGGCTCATTCCATCAAAATTTTCATTTTTGTAGCAATTTATAATACTACAAAAACACTAGAAGCAGTACCTTTGAACACTGTCACACTATGATTTGACAATTCGTACTCAGAAAAACATAGTTTTCGTGTATCAAGAGTACATTAAATTGCTTGAAATTCTCGATCTCAACTACTAAGATGTCAAATAGAATGCAATTAAAATTTTGCAAACTGACTTGTTTTTCTACGGCCCACACCTTACAAGCTCGAAACATAGGTTGAAATGGGTTCGAAACAAACATTTGAGCAAAAAGAGTCCCCCTAAAAAGAGAACTTGTGAGAATAATTTTGTGCCTACACACCAAATTTCATAGCAATATGAGATTGTTTTTGAAGCATGCATTCTCCATGCCTTCTCATGGACTCTTCATTGTCGGCCGTCTTCATAAGCTCTCTACAACTATACCAACTCTAACACATGCCAAAAGAAAATAGATACGGAAGAAAGCTCTCACACTCTCTCTTGTGTACCAAGAGAGTAGCACACAGAGATTGAGGCAAGGAAGAATGATCTTCTTCTACTTCTCTATTACATAAAGAGAATGTACAAGAATGATCTAATACAACCAATGCCATATACAAAAAGCAATACATAACGAGAACCCTAGTGTCCCCAAATGAGTGAGCTTGCAAGAAACAAATATGCCATCACTCTCGCTATATAAATCTAGTGAATTTCACTAAGAATATTCCCTGACATTGATATAATGTCACCACTATTCATGCCAAAGAAACAAGAAGTGATATGTGTCATCCTCGATCATCACATGTTTAGCTTGATATCTCAACACCAAGCCAGTTTTGTGAAGGGAAAGTCTACAACTAATCCACTCAGACTCATTGGTGCCTTGCCGAAACTTTCCACAGTTAGTTTAGGCATGGCAAAGCCCAATCTACAAGTGCCGACCAAGGCAACTCCAACTAAGGCAAATGGGGTCCTATTGATAGCCCACCTCGCTACCTTCCAACATTGACATGAACATGCAACGCATCTTTATGACATGATATTTGTGGCTCATAGTGCATTTTTTAGTGACTTACAAGGCATGTATGCGACTTACACATGCAAGCCGGACCAAGCCCTTAGGACACACCCCAACCACGAAGAAACCCACGAGCATCCCATACCAAGGCACGAATGAAACTGTGTTTGCCAATCTTACAACCTTATGAGGCTTCGGCATGATGGCTTACATACTCACCGACAACCCAAAAATGGGCTTGTGGATGATCCACAATACAACATGCCCAGGCATGGACTTACACCACATAGAGAGGCTTAGATTCATGCCAATTGAATCCACTTAAACTTTGCCCCGACCTCAAGGGGATCTTTACGTAACTTACACAAGAGAGCACGGACGAGAGGGCAAGGCCAGACATCCGCAAGCCACAATTCACATGTGTATACTCAAACCCCAATTGGCCATGCAAGTAGCATTGCATTTCCACTTAAAATTTGCCTCGACCTCAAGGGGATCTTTACGTAACTTACACAAGAGAGCACGGACGAGAGGGCAAGGCCAGACATCCGCAAGCCACAATTCACATGTGTATACTCAAACCCCAATCGGCCATGCAAGTAGCATTGTATTTCCACTTAAAATTTTGACTCTCGACATGCAAACCAAAGAGTAAAAGATAGGGACTTAGTTTTCGTCCAAAAAGATGTTGAGGCCTCAAGATGCTCACTACCCCAGCTAATGCGATTTCCCTCACAGAACACGTTTAGTTGGCCTTTTGCTTCCAAATTTTAGCTTAGCTCCAAGGGAGACTGAAACAAAAGATAGGATCATTCCATTACAAAGGGACAGATCTTATGATCGAAAGCGAGCTACAGCAGAATTTTGTATGGCATGGAAGCTTCACTGTTTCCTACACTATGCCCCACCGGCTAACCTGTGTGGAGCACAAAGGGAATGCCCTCTATTACTCCCCATTTCGCCAATGCACGTACAAAGGCCCCCCACCCCCAAGGGGACAACGGCTTACGGGATGGGGAAGCTTATGGTGCTAGCTTACGTTAAAAGACATGGCTGCTTGACCTACAACTGGTTCGAAACTCGACACCGATCCAACCAATGGAGGGATAAGTGCATGGAGTGGGCCGAAAAGCGAGTTTAGACACAAGACATAGATGGGCATCTATCGTGCCTTTATCAAGGATCAACATGATTGGGTGGCCCCCCACACTGACCCATGCCATGTAAGCCTAAAGCACAAGTCCACTACTGTTTTCATCTCACTTTGCGAGGGCCCAAGTGGTGATCGATCGGCAGATATGCAAACATCCTTAAAACAAAAAATCCATATTTTTTCCAATCGAGCCGACACCCAAACAAGGAGCACAAGCAAAGTATCTCATGTAATATGAAAAAAAAATTGCCCTTCGTTGACTGATAGATGTCGGCACTGCCAATCGTGCATATGCTAGGCAAGCGAGAGTCAAGGCTCTACTCCCAAAGTGGAAATCCATTCCAAGCAAAGGCCTTGTTTGTTGATCCTGCAAAGAAATGGAAGATCACAAAGTTTAAAGGGTCACATCCCCTTGAGCTACTTGAGAATCAAGCATGACTTAGATGGAACAGTCCAGACATTGGATGCAATATGGAAGCCGGACTTAACCCAAAAGGGTGAAGGGGAGGCGGCTTCCAACGGCGGCCCGATCCCATGATGACTTGTTGTCAAGTGAGATGACGATGCAGAGAGGCTAAGTGGTTCTCAATTGCCACACACGACCAAAGCCCCTTTTGAGTGAGAAGGCGATATGAATGAGGGACTGCCCATTCTTGGCCCTATTGGTCGTCAAGGTTCTAATACCCACCAAGAATTGATGGGGGGTGCTCCCCTTGTCAGGCATCTACCCACAACCCAAGGGACGAACGACATCCCTATGAGAAGTGAAGAAGAAAAGGCTCAGCACATACGCCCAATAGTACGTCATCACCTTAACGTCGGATGGCAATCCTAGCCAGTATAGTTGCGCAAAATTTGTCCTAGCAAAGCAAACCACTCAAACCTTGTGAGAGGCTGGTATAAAACCAGGCAATGTGGCATGGCAGGGGGGGGGGGGGGGGGGGGGGCGAGAGAGAGAGAGAGAGAGAGAGAGAGAGAGAGAGAGGGGGAGGGGGGGGGGGGGGGGGGGGGGGGGGGGGGGGGGGGGGGGGGGGGGGGGGGGGGGGGGGGGGGGGGGGGGGGGGGGGGGGGGGGGGGGGGGGGGGGGGGGGGGGGGGGGGGGGGGGGGGGGGGGGGGGGGGGGGGGGGGGGTGGGGGGGGGGGGTGGGGGGGGGGGGGGGGGGGGGGGGGGGGGGGGGGGGGGGGGGGGGGGGGGGGGGGGGGGGGGGGGGGGGGGGGGGGGGGGGGGGTGGTGTGTGGGGGGGGGGGGGGGGGGGGGGGGGGGGGGGGGGGGGGGGGGGGGGGGGGGGGGGGGGGGGGGGGGGGGGGGGGGGGGGGGGGGGGGGGGGGGGGGGGGGGGGGGGGGGGGGGGGGGGGGGGGGGGGGGGGGGGGGGGGGGGGGGGGGGGGGGGGGGGGGGGGGGGGGGGGGGGGGGGGGGGGGGGGGGGGGGGGGGGGGGGGGGGGGGGTGGGGGGGGGGGGGGGGGGGGGGGG
>MU264398.1:0-27398 GCA_020310875.1 Ceratopteris richardii
CAGACATACTTGTTTTATGCACATTTAACATGTGTTTTTTATCCTGCGCATGGTCCACATGGTCTATTCCATCCTTATTTTCCCACATGTTCCACATTTTTCCATATGAACCCTCTCTAGCTTTCATTATTAGCATTTTGGCCCTCTCCAAAGCCCTTAATCCTCTTCCTTGCCCCACCCTTTATCCTTCTACCCTACCCACCCTTACCCCTCCTTACCCTATTCTTCTTAACCCTTCAGCCCTCCCTAACCTTTCCTTCCTATCCTCCATTCTCCAACATCTGCTTCTTTAATGCACACTTCTCAATTTTGATTCTTCCCTGGTAATTGTTCTTTATTGTTCCTGGTGGAGTTAGTAGCTACTCAATTGTCTTTTTGAAGATTTTGCACAACAGGAATCAGGTGACATCTCTAATCATTGTTTGGTTGTTAGCTCTTCGGGACGGAGAGCCCATTACGTGGTGGGCAACTGTTGAGCCCATCAAAGTCATATTGGTCAAAGTCAAATGGTCAAAGTCAAAATGGTCAAAGTAAAAATGGTCAAAGTCAAAATGGCCAAGTCAAGTGGCCAAACTCAAACTAGTCAAAGTCATTATGATCAAAGTCAAAGTGGTCAAAGTCAAGCTAGTCAAGGCTCATAGGTATGCACAATCAATTCATGCAAATGGTTATGGTTTTGCAAAAAGTTGAATGCACATTGCAGATGGTCTTTCTGTAACGTTCAAGGCTTTTTAAAGTGTTTGGAGTTCAGGTGAACCCTCCCTTAGGTACACATATGGAAGAATGAAGGCAAAAGTAAGGCAAAAGTAAAGGCATGTGAAGAGGACGCAGTACGCAAAAGTGTATGTATGTTCCTCAACTTAAAATTTTGTTTTTATTCCTAAAGTCACTATAGGACAAAAGGGAGTCGATTGTGCATATTTTGAGACATTCTTGGGACATCAAAGTGAGCACCAAGATACTCTGTCAGTTAGGAGCGGCGCGTAAAGGGAATCGACATTCACTCAAGGCATGCATTATTCTTGGAGTTAGACTAAGCAAGTGAGAGCATAGTCTTCACTAGGTGAGAAGAGCAAGAGACATTTTGTCAGGGGAGCACTAGATTCTTCTCTCTGACTAAAGTAGACAAGATTTCAGAAATACACTTCTGATTACAAGAACACCCACGTAGGGAAAATGATACAAGGATATGTACCGGGAAGGTGTCCCACAACCCAAGACTGATAGGTATGAATAACTGACCAGAGATGATCTTGTCCCACAACCCGGACGGATAGGCTTGAAGCAAGATCTCTGGGTTACAAGAACTCCCTTCAGGGAGATGATCTAGATACAAGAAATAACTAGACAAGATCTCCTACTACAAGATTACAAGAGGACAAGGCTAGATGTCTAAGAACTAGACTAGACAGGACTAGAACAAGGAACAAGACAAGCTGGAACTAGAACTTAGAGAGTACTTACTTGCGGTCACAACTCCTTGAGCTCCCAAGACTCGTATTGGCAAGACCCAAGACTTGTATTGGTAATATTGAGATGAATGTGGCAAACCCCTCCTTATATAGGTTTTCCAAGGTAAGTTCAAGAGCGGTTACGAGTTGATGATGTCATCGATGATGTCATCAATTGGAAAGAAGACCTCCGGTGTCAAAATTCAATGAATAGAGGATCCATTTTGGGGTTTTGGCACATTCCGGATGCAATGGAAGCATTGGTTTCTCCAAATTCTGAACCAATCATGAGATATAGAAAGTGACATGGAATCTAAGGTTCAAGATGGTTTCCTTGTCCATGACATCACCTCCCCCCTCAAGCGACAAGTTCCACGAGGAGCGGCCATGTTCTCTAGCTTGAGTTTCATTGGATCCTTTCTATGGAATTCATCAACCTTGAATTTTGCTCTCTGAAGATTTTTTGTAGGCTCCCAAGTAGGATCACTGGCATCATACGCCTTTAAATAAATAAGGTATTTCAATCTTCCTCTAGAGATTCTTGAATCTGAGACATGCTCAGCCTCAAATTCTTCATGATCCTCAATCTTGATAGGTGATGAAGAAATGGGTCTCCCTTGAGCTTCCTTAGGTTCATCACAAGATAGGTCCTTTGAGCTTTTAGTGGTGTGTTGTAGTGTTTTCAAGATCTTTGGAGTGTCTTGAGTAAGCAGAACTCCTTGATTGAACATGAACTCCTCCTTGTCCTTTATCTTCTTGTTATCTTCATAATTTGTATGCTCCATATCATTCGTAATCATTTCTTGGTCTTCAAAAGTTCTTGGTTCGAATTTTTGAGGAATAGTGTCATGATTATTCAACACTTCTAGCTCTTGGACTTAGCTTTCTTTGAATAATTGATGCTCACATTGAACTTCCTGATTGATAACATCCTCCAAGGTATTTCCTTGAGGCATGGATAGCAAGAGATATTTGACTTCAGGATTGAGGCCACTTCGAAAAAATTAACCATGTACTCTTCTTGATATGTAGTTCCACGAAACAACATCTTGATATTGAAGGCATAGCTTGAAACTGATCGATCATCTTGTCATAGCAATCTTTCATCTCTCGGACATGTTCGATCAAGTCCTTTATGGTAGATTGAATCTCCTTGCATAGGGAATCCATGGTGCCTGGTCTTGATGAAGAGAGTCTTGCCAAAATGTCAGGGGAGCACTAGATTCTGCTCTCTGACTACAGTAGACAAAATTTCGGAAACACACTTCTGATTACAAGAACACCCACATAGGGAAAATGATACAAGAATACGTGATTCATACAAGGTGTCCCACAACCCGAGACTGATAGGCTAGACCATAGATGATACAAGGCGTCCCACAATCCGGGACGGGAAGGTTTGAAGCAAGATCTCTGGGTTTCAAGAACTCCCTGTTACAAGAACTCCCTTCAGGGAGATGATCTAGATACAAGAAATAACTAGACAAGATCTCCTACTACGAGATTACAAGAGGACAAGGCTAGATGTCTAAGAACTATACTAGATAGGACTAGAAGAAGGAACAAAACAAGAACTGGAACTGGAACTTAGAGAGTACTTACTTGGCGGTCACGACACCTTGAGCTCCCAAGACTCGTATTGGCAAGACTGAGATGAATGTGGCCAAGCACTCCGTATATAGGTTTCCCAAGGGCGTTTCAAGAGCGGTTACAAGTTGATGATGTCATCGATGATGTCATCAACTAGAAACAAGACCTCCGAGAGTCAAAATTCAACGAATAGATAGTTGATCTTGGGGTTTGCATGTTCCGGATGCAATGGAAGCATTGGTTTCTCCAAATTCTGAACCAATCATGAGATATAGAAAGTGACATGGAATCTAAGGTTCAGGATGGTTTCCTTGTCCATGACACATTCAACCAGTGCACGACGCAGAGAAGCAAGTGTGAGACAAAGTGTGCAAGAAGGGTGATCTAGTGTGTGCGGAGAAGGTATGCAGAGAACCAGTAAGCCAGACAACCAAGGTGGCACAAGGACCATTGAAAAGGTGTGCACATCGACAGAAGGTGTTCCTCTCCCTCCTACCCCATTGGAAGCTTGAGTGCAAGGTGTGCACAAGAGAAAGCTCCTGGAGAAGGTGGAGGTATGGTGCAGAGAAGGTCGGCGGCATAAAGAACTTTGGGTATCTTGCAACCTAGCGTGTGTGTGTGTGTATTCATTGGGATTAAGCACTCCACACAGAGATCACTTGTATTTTTTCCTATTGGTAATCAACATACAGAAGCTTATGGTGTCCATGTTCCACTTCTTCTCCTTCTTCTTCCTTCTCCTACACACACTCAAGCCCCTTTCTGCAAAAGAATCCCCCAACATGAGTCAAAAACAACAAATTTAGATCACATATAATACCTTTCAAGAGGGGTCGAAAATGCCCTTTTGCTTGATTTCGCACTTTTTTCGGATAAGCAATCTTAGTATTTCAAAAGTGTTTGCTCTATCCTTTTCCCTTGCATGGGTGAAGCTTCCTTCAATAGCCTTCCGTGAGAGCTTCCCCATATATTCTTCCTAATTCCATTAATGAGAGAATTCATGCTTCATTTCATTCTTTCTCCAAGAAAACTTCCAAAACAATTCTTTGTCTTTCCTTTCATTCATCGTGAATAATTTGTGAAAGAAAGTGGACATATGAGCAATTTGCTTATAGAAAGTTTCAAGAGGAGGATCTTTGAAGAATTTCCTCAAGGGCTGCTATAGAAATGCTTGGGGGCATATGAAAATCACCCAAGATAATAGTTTATATAGCTCAGGCGCATTTGAAAATCACGCAAGCTTACATGAGTAAATGGATAGGCTAGGTGCCTCCCAAACAAAAGTTACGCGTTCAATACCTGACAGCTGCAAGGAGAAGGCTTAGCATTTTACAACAGCACCTTGGGAAGTAGAAAGAAAAGTCCGCACCTATATTAAGGATAAGATTGTTCTATGAGACAAACTTGATGTGTAGGCTATCTATTTATCTATCTATCTGTCTATCTATCTGTCTATCTATCTACCTACCTATTTACCTACCTACCTACCTACCCTACCTACCTACCTACCTACCTACCTACCTACCTACCTACCTACCTATCTATCTACCTACCTATCTATCTACCTGTCGATCTATCTATCTATCTATCTATCTATTTATCTATCTACCTACCTACCTACCCACGCACCCACCCACCCACCTATTTATCTATCTACATATCTATTTATTTCTCTCTCTCTCTCTCTCTCGATCTAATCTCTCATTGGGCGAGGTGGTTTGAAACAAAACACTCATTTCCGTGAGCACTCCACCTTTGGATAATTCTTCAAGCACAAACTAGCAGAGGGAGAGTCTACTTTTAAGTCAGTGCTTGAGGGAGTATAGCCCAATTGGTATTGAGCACTTCCAAAGACACTTGTGAGTTAGTTTTGTGTATTCAGATGATGGTGGGTTAGCTCTCTTGGTGTTGTAAGTTCAGAAGTGGTTTTGGTCAAATGATTCTTGAAATACTCTTCTTGTATCCTAGTCCATGATTTGTGCAATCCAAATCAGGTGATTCTCTACCTTATACTCTTCTATTCTTGAGTTTTTGTTGTTGTGATCCTATAAAGCAAGGTGAAGACTACCAAAACTAGTGCAAACTGCACTTATCCACATTTGATCTGTACTAATTGGCTCATACAACTTCACACAGTTCATGCATCTACATAAGTGAGCCTCATGATCAGCATTTATCATTTGGGAGAAAGGATCTCACTTTCAAAGGGAAGATGTGCTTATAACATGAACCTGTAAGATTGACAAAGGCCAAGAATACAATGACTACAGATGCACTAGGAAAGGCTACATTCCAATATTCAAGGATAAATCATTAATCAAACAACTGTGAACGCATGATGCATCCCACATTGAATTTTCAATAAAGGATAAATCATAAGTCAAACAACTGTGGATGCATGATGCATGCCACGTTGAATTTTAATAATACTCAACTAGCACTGAATTTCACTCAAGTGCATCCACACCATCAGGAAGTTGAACATTCTTGTACAAAAATCAAGAAGAAGGAAGGAAAACAATAAAATAAAATCACTTCTGAAAGATCCAAGGTTTCCATTAGTTGAACAAATCGATGCACAGCAAGAATAATCACCTGAGTTAGGGGCTTTCATGGATATTTTAGGAGAGTTCTACAAGGACGGGAGAGATTAACCAAAATTAAGTGTTTGCAACAAACCATCAAGGTATGAGCTAGCAGTTGGCATTTCTATTGTGACCTTGATGTACATTACTAGCAAGGGCTACAGCACAACAGTATGTTTCATCTTTGAACGTATACACACATTTGCTGCACAAACTTATACACAACACACCCAATCTCATTCCAGTACAATAAAATGGCTTCATCATTTTCATTCCCGATGATAACAACAAGAAAATGAAGAGATAGATACGTCCTACAGCTTCATCAATCATGACAAGTTTGTCTCTTCTTCTTCTACAACATGATTGCAGGAGGTAAAAGGAACTCTGTCTGCAATGAACTAACATTAAACAAAGGCACTGTCCTCAAATCATTTCAACGACCTAAAAAGCCTTAAATACCCTTTGGTCAGTTGTTATTCTATCAAGAAGGGAAATTTATGAATATTCTTGTTTACAGGATCTAAAAGGTTATTCTTCTATTAGCATATATGTTTACAACACGTAGTTGTTTTGAAGGGTCCAATACATCTTATCACAAGAATCTAAGACCTTATGTCCTTCATAAACATTCCCTAATCTGAATCAAAAACCTAGATTCTCTCACGTATATTTATGAGAACAGAGCTCTAAAAAATTAATGCCATACTACATACACCACAAACATACAGGATACTCTAGGTGGATTACACAAATCAACACATCATGCATTCAAGGAAAGGGGCCTATTCACTCAAACGATCTACAAAAACAGACATTATCTACCAATTCAATTTGTACTAATCAATCAGATGTTTCAGTCAAGACAAGATATTATGGTTGTTAGGTGTCCTAAATTTCCTTTTGTGAAATGTAAACCTAGATTTCAGCTTTCTAGAATGTTCGTTGTGCCTTCCACCTAATCTTTACTTAAAGTTCTCCCGTTTTCATTTCTGTTATCGCCTACCTCTCACTTATAAATCTTCCTCGCTTCTCCTATTGTCTGGTAGCCCCTTCTACTTTGTTTGTCCAACTTTATTTCCCAAAGATAGTTGAAATACTCCACGGCAGTTCTCCTTCCTGTGTAACCACCAACACTCTGCTAGACCTGCATTTATGAGCTGTATCTGCAGCTCAGAGTGGTTTCATTCCTGATCCACATTCGGTCTTATGTATTTAAAGACCATCAACCTTTGTTTTTGCACACGTGTGTGTGTGTGTGCGGCGCGCGTGCATACATATGTGCTCATGTGTGCACACAGAAAGAAAAAAGAGGGGCCCCCGGGGGGGGGGGGGGGGGGGGAGAGAGAGTAATGTAGATTTTTAAGTCATGGAAAGGGTAGTTTTTTAAGACGTTAATGTAAGTACTCACATATTCTGTGCCACATATCATAAAAAGCCATGGAAATCAAAAAGAAACAATTGGGGAAAAAATGCTGCAAGTTGCTTTCTTAGTAATAAAATGTATCGACTAGCTTGAAGTACAAGATACCCCTAGTGGGTTGATCTTTTAGAACAGAATTAATGGCAAGAGATCAACAATAACCATGATCTGCTTTTGGAGATCAAGAATGACAGGACTCATGTGCAAATCCAAGATGTTAATCAGTAAGTGAAGTCAAAGTCTTCATGCCCTCCTCAAGCTTTAAAAGAAAAGGAAGAGAAAATAGAGATTTTTTTTTCCTTTTTTTTGTGGGGGGCGGGGGGGTGGACAACCTCAATATACAAGGGATTTGAAAGACATTCACTTCATACAACCTCAAAAAGCAGATTATGTCTCTAATGAACATGCAATGACTAAAAGAACCAAAACAACTATGCTTCTTCAAATTTAAGAACATGAAAAGAACCCAATGATGATCTTACTATGATGGTTACATCTTCAGTTGTCTCGTTCATCATGATGTTTCCATATTGCAAATCATTATGACAAAACCCGACTATTCCTTTGAACTTGGAAAACCAAGCTTGGATCTGAGTCAACTCTTTTTTAATATTGTCCAGCTGAAACTCTTCATGCCATGATGATGGGCATATTTCTAGTGCCTTATTGACCCAGAACCTGCAAAATATGGTTTCAAAAAGTTATATGCATATTACAACCTATATCTTTTCAAAGAAACAAACAGCAGATTGAAGATGTCCGCATGCATACTACTAGATAACAACGATATGCTTGAAAGTTGCCATGCACTGATACAATATACAGAAATCCACAAAAAAGTTCACAATTACCAAACAATCAGAGCATTATCTAGCAATTCTTGAGATATTTGCTCTAAGCTCATTTCTTTTCTTTTCTTTGCTTCTCAGTTTGAAACAGAATTTGAAAGATGACAATCGTGGAACTTGAGCTTGGGTGGAGATCCTCATGGCAAACGGCTCTATTGTTATGTCCCCACTTCTCTAGGACATCTTGGGTGCTTGTAACTATGCCTGGCCACATGAAGAAATACCGGCGAGTATGAACTGACAACCTTAAGTGTCCTACCCCATGACTGAGGGTGAACTTGTTTGTCTCTCCATCCTATCGTTTGTGAGGATAGCTTGTACTTTGTCTCCTTAGCAAGGAGGAACCTAGAAGGTTCTAACGTTGGTATCACACCATATCTCTGCTCTAATAGTGAGGCAAAGTAGGAACCTAGAAGGTTCTAACGTTGGTATCACACCATATCTCTGCTCTAATAATGAGCTTGTTTGTCTCTCTATCCTATCGTTTGTGAGGATAGCTTGTACTTTGTCTCCTTAGGCAAGGAGGAACCTAGAAGGTTCTAACGTTGGTATCACACCATATCTGTGCTCTATAGTGCAACAAATCCACCGATGTTCATGGGTCACGATGGTCCAGCTTAAGTGGCCTTCTGCCCTCTTTTATAGAGGTGGTATGGGAAGGTATTAGCAAGAGACAATGACATAGGAAGCACATGCACATCAAGGGTGAAGAGACTTATGTGTCTTCCTCATAGTGGAAAGCAACGTTTTTGCAACTGCAACGGGTTAGCAACAGGTCAACATTTGAAGCCAAGAGTTGCGATAAAGTGATTTATTTTTCAAAAATTTTTACACACAAATTTTTTTATACTTTGGGTCCTCTGACATATATAAGGTTGCATACGACTAAGTATACCATACAATATAGAATAGCACATATATAATATAGATTTCTAGTCTAGACTAGTCACTACATGATTCATCATTTTGTCGTGATGTCAATAATAAGATTAATCATTATAGAAGAGTACCCTTGGCTTTAAAGGCCAAGGATGGAACTTTTGTCTATGCTGAAAAAAGTGCATTACAAGGAGAACATGGGAAATCCAAAATCTCAGTCTATCTCAAGATTATAAGGCCACAAAAAGAAATCATACATATATGAATCTCTAGACTTATACAGCTTTTTATGTCTTCCTCATTCTCCATATTCTTTTGTATTGCATATGTTGAACATTATGGAAAGGATTTTAAATAGTTTATCATCCTTCTCAAGGAAAATATATTTTTGAGTATTTTTGCATTACAAAAAAAACTGCATGCAAAACAATGCATTGCAAACATGGCAACATCGCAAAGTTGCAAACCATTTGCAACAGGTTGTGATGCAACTATGGTCTTCCTTTACCTTAATCTCATGTAGGTAGGTGGTTGATGGTTGGAATCCCCCATACAGCAGCCAAGAGATGGTGCCTATGTGAAGTACCCCCATTTCTTGGAAGGGAAGCAAGGGGCATGCACTGCTTAAAATTGCAAGAGGCATGAGAGAGCAGGCGTTGAGCAGCCCTGCTGTATTAACCATGAGAAAGTGGATCTGATGGGTGTATAACATCATAATCCAGGAGGGGTAGAATAAGCATGCACATGATTAGGAAGCTTTTTTTTCCAGACAAGGAAATAGGGAAGTTGTCTCTGTGTAAGTATTGTAGAGAGGATGCTGAATTCAAGGTGTAGCCACATCAGTTGCTCTGCTGAGGTTTTGGAGGAAGGAGATCCCTACGGAACCCCCCGAGGGCTGCTGACCCTCAGGAACCAGCCCAATGTCATCAGCCAGCAGGTGGATTTCTCTCCAAAATCATTTTTAAAAAAAAATATATATATATAGTTAAAGAAAGTAGCAGAAGGTGGCTATAATACCAATGCATACACATAAAACAGCTGCACTCCTTTCTCTATGTCCATCCAAAAAACCAGCCAGGCCCTACCATGCTTTTAGCACATACTATGGTTAATTATACCCTATGTATTTTTCCTACTTTGGAGCACTTGGGCACGAGAAAATTTGTGATTAGGAGCACATCATCCCTTAATTAGGGGCTCTTGAGCTGCTGGAATTTCAGGTTTACCCTAAAATTCAAAGGTATAGAAATTTTCAGGAACTCCTGAAATCTTGGGAAGTTCCTAGAAAATAAGGATTGGAAAACTTTTATTTAGGAGGAATTTACTTCAATAAAAAGGCCTTTAAGGCTTCTTTTAAGAGCATATCAGTCACTGACAACACCTCTGCCCTCTGGACCAGTGTTTAATGACTTTCCTTCAACTATTCTTGGACACAAGACAACCTTCCCATTCCTACCTCTCACTTTGAAGATGGAGATGCCAGCCCAACCAAATTCTTCTCAACATGCTCTATCAACCCGCATGAGCAGATGGAGGACATTCCTAACTCACCTCGGAGTCGCCGTGCCTTGTTGGGAGGTCACGAGGGATGGAGATTGGATAAGGGTGGAGGTCTCCCAAGTGTGGAAGTTGGTCGCAAAGGATGGGGAGAGGATACATGCAGATGGAGGAGGTGGAGAGTCGCTAGGTATGAGGTCGCAAGGTATGAAGGGAGGGAAGGAAGCAGATGGAGGATCTCGCTATGGAGCAAAATGATGGCACCAAGAAGAAGAGGTCACTAGGGAGATGGCACCAAGGATTGGGATCACCAAGAATTGGTTGTCAAGGTAATCAAGATGGCAGGTTGAGAAAGTCAAGGTTGGGGGTGCCCTTGGGTGTGTCTAGATTGGTTACAAGTTGTACCCTAGGAGGGTGTGCATGTGAAGGAACCAAGGATGAAAAGGTTGTTAGAGAGTGTGCTCTCATGTGAAAAGGAATCCCCAATGATGGTGAGAGGCAAGAAGGATGGTAAGAGGGTAGGAGTTATGTAGACTTCGTGAACTCTAAGGCATGGCTAAGAATAAGGTTCACAAAAGATAGCTAAGAATAGAGGAAAAAGGATGGCACATGCTTTCCTTCAAGAAAAGAGGGATCAAGAAAAAAAAGGTGGTGCCTTTGAATGGTGATCATCCATAAGTATGGGGTCTCCTAAATTAGACAAGTAGCCCAAAATAGAGGCACCCCAAAAAGGGTGGCGCTTGTGGAAAGGTAGTTGCCCCTACGCATGGGGTTGCCTAAATTGGAAGTATGCTTCTTCCATGCAATAAGGACCCATCCATCAGAGCAAGAGCTTGTTTCTTCCCCTTCTTTTCAAAAAGACAAGGGTGACAGAGTAAGACCCAAAAATCCATTACAAGCTTTCATCATTTGTAGAGTCCTCAATGGAGTCCATATTGTTAGAACAAACAAGCTTTCAACATGCTTGGAATTTAAAGCTTTCATCAAAAACAACCAAATTTACTCCTTGAGGTAAATTTTACTCATGTGGCAAAACTTTATGGCTTCACATACACCTTTTGTATATTCACATACTTATGTACCATATCACTAATTGTTCATTGAGGATGTAATTGAAGCCTTAGGCCACGAGTCAAGTGGTTGGAGTCTCCCACCAACATTTCAATCAATTATGAATTACATACTTTATTTCCTAGATTGTAGGAAAAGAGAATATGTCACAACAAACTCATTCCCGCATGGTTTATGAGGTAAAATTGGTTGTTAGGATTCATGGAATATCACGAGGAGACTTGTATGAGTGTATATAATCACTCTACACACTTGTATTCAAGAGTGAAGTGAATACAATCAAGTTTGAATCACCTTCTTGCTCACGGCCCCTTCTCAACATCATCCTCTTCAGAATCAACAGACTTGCAGAGCTTGGTTCTCCCTACCATAAGTCCAATGCTTAAGATTAAGGATTCATTGTAAAGGTATAAGTGTTACTTTAATTCTATAAAAGCTTTCATTATTTGGATTATTCTATAGTGAGATAGAGCTTGTTCTTTCTCTCAGGGTCTATTACTGCTCTTTCTTGAAAAGTCAGGATGACCATCTGTGGATGTTAAGCTCATAATTGGAGCATCATGCATGCCTTGTTAATTAATTGTACTCTGGTACATAATAGCTTTTTACTCTATAAGTCATTATCCTTTAAATAGAATTTGATCAATTGTAAATAGGTTATGACTCCTGAACATTTTAAGTAGCACCTTCCATCCATAAATAGAAACTCTTTCGTAGTTGCTTCATGTGCAAGTAGTTTATTTTACGTCATCTTGTTCGTAGTGATGTTACAAAAGACATGAGGTGTTGTGTTGCACTAAATTGAAGCTTATAAGGGCAATCAAAGCTTCCAAGTCTCAAAGGGCAAGTTCTATGCTAGTTAGTTGAACCTAACTTCATCACTCAAAGCAATAGATTTCTTTCATCATCTTTCTTTCAAGCACTTTCAATGGTATCACAGCTCTCTTCAATCAGAATTGGTGATGGATTTCCTTCCATGATCGAGAAGCTTGTAGGAACAACTATGCTGCTTGGCAAATCAGAATGGAAGCCTACTTTCAAAGAAGAAATCTCTATGGAGTAGTAAAGGGTGATGAAGTCATGCCCATACCAAGATCCAATGAGGACCTACACAAGAAGAAACTGAGAAGTTGATATATGGTGTGCAAGAGATGCTCAAGCCAAGTCTTACATCCTAAAATCTCTCTCTCATTTCTTGCTTCCACACATTCATAGCTATAAAACAGCACAAGAAACTTGGGATGCACATGAGACATTATTCTCTGCGAGCACGAAAGCTAGGAAGAATTACTTGTGGAATGAATTCAGCCAAATGAAGAAGACACCTCGGCAGACAATATCAGATTTTGTTACCGAAGTTAAGGAGGTTGCAAATCAGTTAGCATCAATCAGAGAGCTGATTGAAGATGAAGCCATTAGGAGGCAGATCCTAAATGGTATTAGGATTGATAGGTAGTGGCAATCATTCACAACTGCCTATGATCTAATCAAGGATGCTCACACACCTTACTTCGACATATTTCTTGGCCGACTCTTCAATCAAGAGGCCTACAACAACATACATGAAGGCAACTCTTTCCACGGCAATTCTACAACTTCTCTTTATACAAATAAGAAGGACAATAAGAATAAAGGAAAGAAGAAAGAGGATGATGAGGAGGAAGTTTCCCAAGTCAATCATGCAAGCAAAAGCAAATAGAAAGGAAAGAAGAAAGGAGCAATGCAAGACAAGACTATCAATCCATCCATCAATCTACCTATCTGTCAATTTATCTCTATCTATCTATCTATCTATCTATCTATCTATCTATTTATCTATCTACCTACCTATCTATCTATCCATCTATCTATCTATCTATCCATCCATCTATCTATCTACCTGTCTGTCTATCTGTCTATCTGTTTGTCTATCTATCTGTCTATCTAGTTATCTATCTATCCATCTATCTATCTATCTATCTATCTATCTATCTATCCATCCATCTATCTATCCATCTATCTATCCATCCATCTATCTATCCATCTATTCATCCATCTATCTACCTATTTGTTTGTCTATCGATCGATCAATCTATCTATCGATCTATCTACCTGTCTACCTGTCTATCTGTCGATCTATATGTCTATCTCTCTATCTCTCTATCTATCTATCTATCTATCTATCCATCTATCCATCTATCCATCTACCTATCTGTCTGTCTACCTATCTCTCTGTCTATCTGTCGATCTATCTATCCAATGCTTAAGATTAAGGATTCAATGTAAAGGTATAAGTGTTTACTTTAAATTTATAAAAGCTTTCCTTATTTGGATTCTTCTACAGTGAGATAGATCTTGTTCTTTCTCTCGGGGTCCGTTACTCTGCTCCTTCTTGAAAAGTCGGGATGACCATCTCTGAATGTTAAGCTCATAATTGGAGCATGCCTTGTTGATTAAGTGTACTCTCGTACATAATAGCTTCTTAACTCTATAAGGCATCATCCTTTAAGAGGAATTTGATCAATTATAAACAGGTTGTGAGTTCTCAGCATTTTAAGTAGCACCTTCAATCCATAAATAGAAACTCTTTCATAGTTGCTTCATGTGCAAGTAGTATGTTTTGCACAATCTTGTTCATAATGATGTTACAAAGGACATGAGGTGTTTTGTTGCACTAAATTGAAGCTTATAAGGTCAATCAAAGCTTCCAAGTTTTAAAGGGAAGGTTCTATGCTGGTTAGCTGAACCTAACTTCATTACTCAAAGCACCAGATTTCTTTTATCTTCTTCCTTTCAAGCACTTTCACGTATCATGCTCTACTTGTGTCATCATCTCCTCAAAAGAATCATTGTAATGTTCATTGGAAGCAATATAGGCATGGTGACAACCACGGCTTGTCAAATTTAAAACATATGTTTCATCTTCTGTTTCGAAATGTTTCATTTGTTTCGTGTTTCGTTTCGTTTCAAAGGCATGAAATGTGTTTTCATGTGACTACGATCTGTTGGCACATGTAAGTTGAAGCTGAACATTTGTTCTCTAACAGTGTTGTTGATCATACTGATATCATCAAATAGCAGTTTGCCATACATTCAATCATGTATGAAGCTGATCATGCTACACCATATCAATTCTACTAAGCGTGAATCATGATCGCACTAATATCTTATGTCCATTTGGATCTGGTTGCTAAATCAATACTTTCTTGACCTTTGAGGTCCATGCACACCTAAGACATCAAAATTCACATCCATCGAAGGTCCATGCACACCTAAGGCATCAAAATTCACATCTAAAGCATCCACTGGCTAATCTCACCGACAAAGGTTGAGTTCCTCAACAATGTTGCCAACTTATATGTGTAGATCTGCATGGATGGCAAAAGCTTCTCCAACACCATGTTCAAATGGTTGAATCGACAAGAGCTAATTGTCAATCCAAGTACCCTATCCCTTAGGGGCACAGAGAAGAAATGATATGCTAACAAACATCAATCTAGAGAAGCAAAATGAAATCTTGGAAGACATACGCTTTTAAACTATATCTTCAAATATCTTAGAAATGGTAAGAGGCTTCCTTGACCCTTGTCACATATCATTGCAGTCAGCTCGAAAAGTTCTATCAACCCAATAGGAATCACCTGAAATAGACACTCCAATGCAAAGAAATCCACGCTGCACGGTGTACTTGCAAGAATAGTATATACCTTGAGGCTTGCTCCGATGCTCTTCATGTGCACATGAAGCCTTCAATAGCTCGAGAGGTGACTCGACAAGAGTCCTCCATGTCCGTATAACGTCTTGCCATACTCAAGAGATGACATGGAAGATACAAGAGTGAAGAGAAAATTTCTTCACCCATTTTGTTTTAGGAATTACTCTATTCAATGCCCAACACTAATGTTCACTATTGAGCTATAAAGTTCATAACATATTCATGATCCAACTCTATTGGTTGCTTTTAGTATAAGAAGTTGTGATAATGAGGAGAATTTAGCTATACATTCTTTGTTTTTTAACATTAGCCTATTCGATACTCCAACATTGTCGTTCAATTTCAGGTTGTGAAGCTTCTGTCGATTTCGATGTTTAAGGTATTGAATATTTGTCTACTTCTTTAGAGTTTGTATACGGCTAGTAATTTTTGGGTCAACAAGTCAACTTTTTGATACACACCTTTCAAGGTTCACAACAGTTTTGAGCTTGCCTCTTAGTACATCCAATTCACTTTTGAAGTTAAGCAGAAGATTCAATACAAAATATCTAATCAAACGATTACTCTTGATATGCTTAGTTCAAATGACAAGCTAAAAGGACCTAAGAACTACCCATTATGGTGCTATATGGTTAGGAATTTGTTTGTTGCCAAGGATATATGGGATCACGTATCTAATGCTTTACCATGTCCAAGTGGTCAAAACTTAGAGGAGGACTTTTCAAGAGAAGGTACATCTTCTATGTTAGATTTTTCTATTATCCCTCAAAGAGAGCCTATACATCAACTAACTCTTGAATAGGAAAGGTTGGACCCGCACAAGCTTATGTTGTGATTTTGTTTTCAATCAAAAGACCATTATTCTACATCTTAGAGCTTGTGGGACATCAAAGAAAGAGTGGTTTAAGTTGGAAATCCTTATCTGTCAAAAAAAAATATAGCGCAAGAGCAACTTTTCAAGAGACAACTTAATAACTTGCATATATAAGAACAAACACATGGCATTTTACAAAGATGGAAAAGTTATCATAGATGGACATTTAACAAATTTGCAATTTTGCATAACATTGTATGTGAGATTAGCAATACATTATGAGTTGCAATCTAGAACTGCAACAAATCACCCTTGACACACCAAGACATACAAAAGAAAATACTTGACAAGCATGAACTTTCTACTAGAAGTTCATATTCAAGCTTGTCGTAAAACAACATACTTCAAATGAGAGCTCCATGAGAGGATCCAAATACTCACACTAGTTCTGGATGTGGAGAAAAGTTCATTTCACTGAGAATTAAGTAATGTATGTCACCATCTCCTAATCCCTAGAAAATTAAAATACACAAATTGGATCATAGGCCATCATCATAATATATATTATCTAAAAACATATTTTAGAAAATTGCAATACACAAATTGGATCATGGGCCATCATCATAATATATATTATCTAAAAACATTCTTTTAAATAGACATATTATCCACCAAATTCTTTGTTACTCATGTTGAGGCCAAATCTATCTCGTAGGGGGCTTAAAACACCAAAACACAATCCGAATTATGTGACACTTTGGAAATATACTCAACGATTGGTATGCCAAACCAAGATATCTTTTCCAAAGAAAAGATACTCACGAGCGTAGTTTCTCCAAACATCAAAAAATATGTTTGACAGTCAACACCCATAAAAATATTTCACATCTTGTTAATACATGCAATAGAAGAAGCAAAGTGAGATAGACATGAACTCTAACTTGACATGAGAATGGTCCAATACATGTTGGAAGCATTCATCCACCATGTCCCCATGGTATAAAAACCTTATGAGAGAAGATATGCATTGAAGTGGGCAATATATGAGCATGTATAAGTAAATTTCTCCCTTTGCTCAACACATAAAGAGACATTGATTTGGAGAGGAAAAATGCTAAGCAATAAAAGTGCAACCCTAAAATAAAAAAGATAACAATGACTTGAAATAGAGAACGATGAAGTGAGACAAGGGGCATGAGAAAGAGAGACGAGAGAGAGAGAGAGGGACATCATGTCAATCCCACCAAGGTATGAAATTTGGGTCTAAGTCTACCTAAGGTGGATAGATATTACAACATCCTAGAAACTTTGGGGTAGCTCGCCTCCAACTATGATGTATCATCATAGACATGACTTATCAATGGCACACACGCTTGAAAAAATTTATATGTAAGCATACACATACAAGAAGTTGCACAAAAAAACTATGCTCATAGTTAAAGGAATACTTTCTTCAATAGGAAAGTCTATAAGATGCAAAAAGCAAGCTCAAATGTGAAGTATAAACAGCCATGAGGAAAAATATTCAAATATCCTCTGGACAAGCTTTTGGACACCAATTAATGAGTTACCAAAAACTCCCTTGATAGCCAAAACATTTTCAACTCTACAAATCACACCCTCCAAATGGTCACAAATTATTTTCATGCTAGTCTCTTCATAGCTTCTTACTTGAGTAATCATTCTAGGATATAAGTATAAAAAGAAGCCATTGTAATAGAGCTCATCAATTATATAACTCGGCTACCAAATCACAGCAAGCAGTATCAGAGCGAAAGGATCAACTCATAACGGATAAATGACCTTAAAAATGCAATTAGCTTTTCACAACATGCTTCCATATTTAAAAGAATGTGTTCTCTACATCTGAAAGCTGGAAGAAACAACAGTTTAAATCTTCACATACAGTGAACTTGTATGTATGCTCTTATTTCATCAAGAAAGGAATTTTTTTTCTAGAATGGCACTTAATCAACCAGCTTGAATATGAAGAGAAATACAACTCACACACATCACAGGATTGCTTGACTATGATAAATAAGAAACAAATAAAGATTATATAAATTATCATCTGACAACTATTTTTGTCTAAATAGTTATCTTTAAAAGAATATCTCATGACCATCCCCATTCACTCTTTAATATTACACAATATGCACCTACTTGTTCAGTAATACAATTCAAACTACTACAAGATGCATGGAGTTTTCAAAAATACCCACTGAATCCGATCCCAGAGTTAGGTGCTTGAGGCCACCGCATGTCTAGGTTATGGAATTCCCGCAGTTTCATAGCAATCCTTGAAGATATTGTCACATTACGTAGGTCAGCTGCTGCCAATGTCTATAAAAAGAAATAGCTTAAGAAAAGTTGAAGAAAAGACCAAATAATAACACAAAAAATATAGTCGATTTCAATTCCTCCCATTAATAGTTTATGAAAAAAACCATAATAGTCAGACAGTGCCATAAGAGAAAGATGTTTGCTGGGAACTTATTATTCACAATAATGCTCGCAAAGGTAAGGATTACAATTACAATGTATATCAAAGCACAATGCACATATGCAAAGAGAGTAAAGTACAAAGACTCTGAATTTGTAAAAGAAAGTGCAACCATTATGCCCTGAACTTTTCTCGATGCAGAACACACATCTACTCATGTTACAATCCGATTACCTGCACAAAAGTTCTACTGATTCCTTTATCTCACAAAAATATATAACAAAATGTAGAATACACATGTTTACTCATGTTCGAGATTAGGAATTACATGCTAAGGAATCAAAAATAGAATAATTTGTTATCCTTCCGTTAAAAATGCTGTGTTTATTTTTTTTTACTGTCCTTTTTTTCTTAGATAGACTAGTACAATCAAAACTCATTTTGATTGACCAACACAACCTCAAACAAAATTCATAGGAAAGAAAACATGCACAAAAACACCACTAGAAAAACTTGACTAGATAGAAACCCCTGTGGATTCAAAGTAGTAATATTCATGGAAACAATTGACTAAAGAAAACATCAACATTTTAGGGATGCAAGAACACAACTTGTACCACAAGAAGGGTGCAATCAACAATACAGCAGATTCCTGGGTTGCTTATGCAAGTCGTGCCTCTTTAAAGTATACAAACTGCCTTTGCAAATTCAAAAAGATTCTTCAGCCATTGGTTCTTTCTAGGAATGGCTATTTTATTGGCTCATTTACATGACAAGGACAAAACATATGGTAGTGATCACTGTGCCAGTGGCAAATCGGTCTAGAATACTTTCTCCATTCTTTTCTTCATTGTATATGGTTGCTTGGAGAGTTCAATGTTATGAATAGGTAGGCATTAAGATTCTGCCACTAGAGTTGCCACAAATATTCTGCAGAAAGAGTTGCTTGACAAGATCATATGCATGTAGGGGATTTTGTAGAACTTTGGCATTATAATATTTTTACCCCGAACACATGCTGGCCATGGATACGCATATAATTCACTAACATTACAAAGCTTGCGTAAGATTAAATACAATATTATTCGTGGTCCAGACCTCTTCACCATTGATTATGTGCATGGGTTATGATATTTTTACCCTGACCACATGCATGTAAAGGTTAATATTTCATATCAAAACCATGTTTATTCATACTACCAAGTATGCAAAGGGCGTCCTTAAAGTCAACAGCAAAATCATTCAGATGCCCTTTATTTTCAAATGAGATGTACATACATATTTAGGAGTTTTACATGCTTTACTCTACCTTGCCCTTATGAGATGGGAGCATTTTATCCAAAGGATGGATGATGTGGCTAGAAATCGTAGGAATTCTTTGTTGAAGAGTAAAAGATAGCAGATGCCCAAGGCAAGAAAGGTTGAACACTTTGAGATGCACAAGTGAAATGCAGAATACTGCACATAGAAAAAGTTTGCACATTCACTAACTCTATGAATCACCCAAAAGAAGACTATCAAAAACCTTGAGCATAGTGACATTATTGACTCCAAAATCTCTTTTAAACGAAAAACAAAAGAAAGAAGACAGGGCAACCCCTCTATTTACAATAGCAAGACCAATAAACTACTGACATTGAAAAGCTACATAATCTTGGTCATTTCTTTCTTATAAGAAGCAATCATGTGGTATATATGGTAAAACACTTTGACACATCTATTATTATCATTTACAATGTAAGGGCGATGGACAAACACAAGATGAAATTTTGTAAGTATTTATCATGTGTTATTATTTATCTCTGGAAAATAATACTGCGAATGCATGTAATGATATGTGAAAGGATGGAAACGCTGACTCACTCCTTAAAAGAAGGGAATTTTGCCCATGTTCCAAAAGTTGATTCTCTCACTACTTGTAATGACTTGCATCCTATTACTCCCATGGACATTGTTACAAAGTTATCGGTAAAAGCTAACGGCTATCGCCAGTCGTAATCCTTGTACATTCATGGCAACTTTCTCTATTACATCCACTGGCCAGACTTGATATTGATCTGCCAAAGTGACCAAAAATTGTGCTTGCTTCGTAATAGATAGCCTTAGCTGTCCCAAGGTGAACTCAATCATAAGTTATATCCCCCAACGTCCATCAATGACAGCCCTTGTAAGCGAGATTCCCTTGATGAACAAGGTCAATTTTGAACTTTGATAGTCCACTAGTGTTTCTAAAAGAAAGTTTACGAGAAATCCCTCTACATTTTCGAATGGGTTGGTAGCCACATGGATTAATTCAAGCAATTCACTCCTAAACCTTGGATCTATTTGGATGAGATCAAGCCAGCTTACTTGCGTGTAGCTATTTTGAAAGAAATATTCTATACCTTCAAGCTCCTAGATGATGGCAAACAAGTAGTGTTGCTTGCAAATTTAGCTAGACTTTGTGAAGTTGTACGTTTCTCATGTTGCTTTAGATGATTTCCTCCTCCTTTTGGGGATCTTCTTGCAAGTTCTCCACTCATTTCGATCTCATTACGACTTTTTTTGAAAGATGCCACTTCTATTAGCTCGAGAGTCGTTTCTCTTGATGGTGTCCCTTTGATGAAGTGGAATGCTTCTCCTCAAGTCCTCAAGTAGTCGTGGGTATGTGATCCCTTGCTTCATAACAATGTTGAAATGTAAGTATTTGATATATTGCTTGTATCACGGTTTTGAGTTCACTCATATGCATAACTCTCTCTCTATCTCCATATTTCATACCGACTTTCTCGAGAATCAATTCACTTTTTCATTTTTGAACATTCATCGTTGTTAAGAGGCACATTTCATGTATAATTAGTTATTTCACTCTACGGATATCTTTGATTCTATGTAGAAAATTCTATTTATCAATATGATGAGGTAAACCTTGTGAAATGATCAGTCATGGTCATCTACATTGGTAGAGTTACAAGACTATTCGAACTTTTTGAATATCTAAACACTAGATTCTATGTACGTGCAATAACTCGCAACTCAATATTTTACTATTTCACAAATAGTACATGAACATTTTTTATTCATTCTTACATTCATATAAATAATATTTTATTCCCTCATACCTTCATGTAGATAATATTTTATGGAACCTGTGCATCCCAAAAGGATTATTTTAATCAATTTTGTGAATTTATATAAGTTTCTCGAAATTCTCCCAATGTACCATTGGCGCTCCCCAACTTTCCAAAAGTGAGCTCTAAATTTCCCTAATGGATCGGTTCATCTTGCTTTTTTGTCATGTGCTTGTCAAAATCCACATGAGCTTCCTTAATGGAGGTGGTTGTCCCCTCAATTTGATAAGAGTGTAGACTTTAAATGCAAAAGCTCCCTTAACTTCTTCTAGCAAGAATGCCTTCTTTATCCACTTCTTAATTTTAAAAATCCCCAAGAAAATCTCAGAGATGAGCTACCAAAGCCCTAGCCCTCATCATTAACTCTTGAAAAATCTTAACCACGTGCAACTTTAGCCATTCAATTTCATCCAAGCTGTGTTATATGGTGCTAGCTAATTTAAAGTTGTCTATGGAAATCCTTTTCGATCCCATCCATGTGATGAAGTGGCCATCTTCAAATTGACTAGACCACTCCTCAATGAGCCCTTTGAGTGTTGATGGGAATAGGGCCACTAAGGTATTCTCTCCATTATGTAGACCTTTGCTTTTGCAAAACGAAAGGAATTTATGCACATGATCCTCAAGATCTTTGTGCACTCCAAAATCAAAAAATCTCATATTAATTCACAAGAGAAGGGACATAAATTCTTCTACCATGACATCTATGTTGCAATTACTCTCTTCGAAGCTTAAAGATCGTTGCATCAAGAACTCGGAATGTACGTGCCCGCACAACTTTACCGTCGATCTTAACAACGGCTTCCTTTTCAAAAGGGTTTTTATTGGCATTGGAATCTGACTCAAAGGAACCTCCTTTCGGGGACGTGATCAGTCAGAGAAAGAGCCACATTCCCCATGATGTCATAAAGTCCTCTCCAAGAGCCTTTGTGTGATGCCCTCCATAAAATATCGACGATGCCTCCATAAGATGCAAGGAGTTTCCATCCAAACGTGCGTGTATCCACAAAGGGTCAACTTAATTCGACGATCAAGGTCTACCTTCCCATAAACACTTGGGAACACCTTCCCCTAGTGCATTCACATGTGCATCAAGACCTCCTCACCTTTCCTTTTTCATGATGCCTTACTTTGCATGTGTGTCCTCAATAGACCGACCTATAGCCTTCTATAGATTCTCTATCTTCTTCTTACTATGGGCATATCTCATGTCATAGATCACATCATATAATAATCACAAAAAATTAAGGCCAAATGATTTTTTAGGTCGACTATTTTTGGTCGAACCTTTACTTAGTTTTTTTTTTTTTTTTTTTTTTTTTGTTCAAGACTTAACGAGGGCATCGAGAGGGATTTCATGTGGATCTAAGGTAAGTTGGAGAGAGAGGGGGGGGGGGGGGGGGGGGGGGGGGGGGGGGGGGGGGGGGGGGGGGGGGGGGGGGGGGGGGGGGGGGGGGGGGGGGGGGGGGGGGGGGGGGGGGGGGGGGGGGGGGGGGGGGGGGGGGGGGGGGGGGGGGGGGGGGGGGGGGGGGGGGGGGGGGGGGGGGGGGGGGGGGGGGGGGGGGGGGGGGGGGGGGGGGGGGGGGGGGGGGGGGGGGGGGGGGGGGGGGGGGGGGGAGAGAGAGAGAGAGATAGAGAGAGAGAGGGGAAGCTAGGGATGTAGGGAATGAATTAAAGAGTGTTGCTATGTGAAAGAGATAAGAGGGGGAGATAAAGGGATGTAGTGAGAGAGGAATAGCTATGGATGTTGGGAGAGAGGAGAGAGACTTAGAGATGTCCTCCAAAGGGTTATAGAAGGGGGCTTAGATATATGAGGGGTAATATAGGGCTAACGAAGTCATGCTCGATGGCTAGATGTGAGAACACTAGGAACTCGTCGGAGTTTTGCATCGAGGAGGTGGCTAAGAGTGTGCTTGAGAATGGCTACAAGAAGGGTGAAGGTTGCAGTAGGGATGCGTTAGGATATATTAGACTTAGAGTATTAGAAAAAACATGGTGAGTAGTAGGGTCACCTAAGATAGAATGTGGCTTTGCTAAGGGGAGACAATGTATGAGAGGCTTTATTAGGAACACGGAGGTGGCAAATTGAGGTAGAGGGATGACAGGAAGTTGCATCATATGAGGTAGAGCTGATGAAGGGATGATTAAGTGTAGACTTCTTATTTATTAAGGGGAAGGGCCAATAGAAGATATTCAGAGGATTAAGGTTTCACAAGAATGTAGAATATCTTCTAGCTTGTGGTATAAGAAGGATAACTTTAAGAGGCTAATATGCTTCATATGGAGTCATCCATTGTCCATGAGGTACAAAAATGAGAAAGGGAAGAGAATATGGCTGAGAGATAGGACTCATGAAGGTCCAAGTGCTTGATGAGGGCAAAATGTGCTCTAAAAACAAAGATATGCATTCCCAAAGTGCTAATTTGGGATGCAACAAGAGATAAACCCTCACTAGGAGCTAAATAATATGCCCAACTGCTCATGCAGTTTTTAAAGTATGCCTGAGAGTGTTTCTTAGAAAAAAATGAGTTAAAAATCAAGTGGATCATAAAATAGAAAGTTGTCCCATCTTTAGCGATAAGACAAAAAGGCATACTAATTTAAGGGTTCTTCCTTCTATACATGGAGGAGACTAGATTAGGTCACATAAGAGCTCATACGTAGACCTCAAAAGGCTGGTGAGAACTATTGGGAGGGTCATATCTGCGCATGGGATATTCAGACATAGACTCATATCTGCAACTCCTATCAGCCTCTATCACCCTGACCCTATTACCTTATGTTGCTAACAATGATATATTAACATCATCTCATACTCTCAGCCTCTACCTCAACCTACAATCTCTTCTCAACCTCCACCAGCCTCTTCAACCTATTCCCAGATTTCTTCTCAGTTATTAGACAAAATTCAATAATATAATGCAGTTATGCTACTGATTTTCATCTTCTCCGTTATGAAACTCATTTTTCTCACTTGCAAATTAAAAAGTTCAAACTTATCTCTTCTCTCCTCGTGTATTCTTTTACTCTTGCTGTGTATTAAGTCCTTTTTTCAGATATAAAGTTGAATTTGACTACATCTTAACAATTTAAAAAGCAACACAAGGTTCAATAGCATAGCTTCACAAAGGTATCATTGTATTCATAAACTATAATGGTCAAAACTAAAGTTACAAGAATGAAAGGGAAGTGAAGCCAAGAGAGGCAAGCCCCGACATTCCGAGTGTTTTTTATTTTGATGTTTTCTAGATCTCAAACTGCAAGGATAATCATCAAACCATCCGTTTCTTTTGATGATTTCTTTATTACAAAAAGCTCCACGGTTCTTATGTTCCTTCTGGTGTAAAGCCCTCAGCTTAATTGAGAATCAATGGAAGACCGAAGCTCCCCATAACAACCCTCTCTTCTCCATATAAATATACATCATTTCAAGTTTGAAATAACATTATTTGGGTAGAGACCCAGATATCTCGCAAGTGTTGCAATAAAATGGACCACATGAAAATGAGTCACAGAGCACTAGAGACCATCTTTTAGTAACATTGAAATATCTTGTCGAACTTTCGATCTGCAAGCATTCATGCCATAGTAAAGTGTGAATGGATTGAAAAACGACCTACGACGTTTGATGTGCAAGCAACTCGAAGAAACAAGGATAAAAACAGAAGGAAGATAAAGCATAGCCATCTTGCGAGCAGGCAGACGAGATCTGCCCCGGCGCATGCTGACGTAAGATTTCCCTTTGTGAGCATTGAGTTGCAGAAGCTAAGGCTTAAGACTCTATTCTCAAGGCTATGAAGTTGCACAAAATTGATTCTTAGGATCACTAAGCACATAGATTCAAGAGCCAAGTTTCATGGCCACATTCAAACTTGACTCCTCGATTTTGACTCTTGTATAAATATAATGGGGCAGCAAGCTGTAGATGTCAATAAAGACAGCCAACGAGATGCGGGCAAGCCGTGCATATAGTGTTAATGTATTGTCGTAGGAGAAAATCTTACCCTGGCATTGAGGAATTCCTCCACGCGACCATTGGAGAAGCGTGCCAGCAGGCGAGGTCCCTGTCCAAGCTGGGACATGCGCTCAACGTGCAAATTTCGTCCTCTCTGCGGAAGAATAGATCACATCCCATCGCCGTAGATACGCACTAGAACTCTCCTTACTCCACCATGGGAGGGGCTTCTTGAGGCCAGTGGCACTCATACACGTGATTTGTCATGGCGCCCTTGAGGGGTTTTCAGCACCAGGTTCTTTGCATCCAGCACGTCTGCCCATGAGCCTGCCAGAGTATGCAGCGCCACATAAGCTTCTCCAAGGAGCCATTCTCTTCTGCTACTGCCGTTTCCGCTGCCGCTGTTAAGCCTGGACAGAAGATTAGCGGGTCCTGCCATAATCATCATAAGTGGAGTGTCAGATCGATATGTCGTCGTCCTTCCAGAATAATGAGACTAAAAAACGCGGATCTTTACGTCAGAATGACATTAATAATGCCAAATGCCACTTTAGGCAACCTGACTTGTCTTTTTTGCGGGAAATTCCTGAAAATTTTTTTTTTTTAAATAAAGGAAGTTCGGCCTTAGCCTAATCTCCCGAACTTTAATTATAATAAAGAAAAAGTTACAAGTGAATGGAACTAGTGCCCATGGGACCCCCCAAATCCCACAATGCAGGGGAGGAGTAAGGCAAGCTACAGGCATTACAAATGAGGCGGATAAAATTATCATCACCCTCATGTGGGACCCATTTGGGTTTCAACTTGTTGTTTTCCTCTACATTTTCGAATGGGTTGGTAGCCAAATGGATTAATTCAAGCAATTCACTCCTAAACCTTGGATCTATTTGGATGAGATCAAGCCAACTCGTAGCTATTTTGAAAGAAATATTCTATACCTTCAAGCTCCTAGATGATGCAAACAAGTAGTGTTGTTTGCAAATTTAGCTAGGCTTTTTTATTAAATAAAAGGAAGTTCGACCTTGGCCTACTCTCCCGGACTTTAATTAAAGAAAAGAAGAAGTTATAAGTGAATGGGACTAGTGCCCTTGGGACCCCCAAATCCCGCAAAACATGGGCAGAACTTGCTAGAGTAGAGCGTGTTACAAATGATTAACAATCCTCCCGTCCCCCTCATGCTAGACTAGAGCATGTTACAAATGAGATTAACAATCCTCCCGTCCCCTCATGCGGGGCCCACTTGGGTTTAAGTTTGTTATTCTCGATGAGAAATGCTTTATGATGCCTAAAGGGTGGAGACCTCTTAGAATTGGAGATTCTTTTGCCAAGGAGGAATAGAGACTTCTCGATCGACCACTCTTTAGGAGGGTGCCCAAAATTATTAGCACACTGCTCCCTCCAAATCTTCCAGAGGGTTTTCCCCTCTTATAGCATTCAAGTGCCACTGAGAAGTCGTTCGCTTCACCAAGCAACGCTTGCTTCCAGGTGATTTGTGCCCGTAGTCTCAAGATATTCCCGAGGGCTCGGTCTGCCAAAGTTGGAGCGACTTGGGGCAGCAAAGAAGATGTGACCTAGGTCCTCGATGCTACGGTGGCATCACTTACACCACAACGGAGCCCCACAAATTTGTTAGCCTTTAGGTTGGTCCAGATACCACGGTGGAGAATTTGCCACATGACAATCGATTTTTTGATCTCGATGAGGGGATGCTAGATAGACATGAACTTCAGATCCCAACGCAGTCTTGTCCAAATCCGACACCACTTCTTGTTAAGTGTGTTGTGATAGTCCATGTTCACTTTGATTCTAGAAATTTTGGGAAGACGATTGTCGTTGTGTCACATAAGACCCTGATGAAAAGGCGGCCCAATGAGGAGTCATGAGAATTTAGCTAGACTTTGTGAGTTGCGAATTCTCGAGAATCAAATCACTTTTTCATTTTTGAACATTCATCGTTGTTAAGAGGCATATTTCATGTGTAATTAGTGATATCACTCTATGGATTCTCTGATTCTATGTAGATAATTATATTTGTCTA
>MU264399.1:0-27393 GCA_020310875.1 Ceratopteris richardii
TGGTGCAGGATTGGGGACCAATTCTTTGTACCTGCAACACTTAGGTGTCACGACCAAAGTCAATCTCAAAGTATTCTCACAGAGATGTCCCTCTTATCCAATGGAATCCCATCCATAGAGCCAAAGATGATACAGAATCGGTGCATTCCCTAGGGTCTGGATCCTCATGGATGCATGAAGACACTCACTTATGGATGTGCAAGGTAGCAGTAGAAGAAGAGAAGAGAGAGAAAGCCAGAGAGGTAGGTGCGAAAGAAACCCATAGATCAATCCAAGACCCAGCCTATGCACCTGTAGTTTTTCCAGACGAAGAATTTGAACCTCACGGTTGGGCGGAAATTTTAGCAACAATGGACGTAGCCATCAATGAAGAACAATGGACACCTCACTGTGATGAGGATGGCTATGACATTTCAGTCTCCATAGAGCCAATCATGGGAGAGGCAGTTTTAGAAGAATGCGAACCTAGCCTTGATGCATTTGAGGATGCAAGTGACTCCGATCTAGAGTCAATCATTATGGACCCACC
Organism: Ceratopteris richardii; assembly: GCA_020310875.1. Classification (NCBI taxonomy): domain Eukaryota; kingdom Viridiplantae; phylum Streptophyta; class Polypodiopsida; order Polypodiales; family Pteridaceae; genus Ceratopteris; species Ceratopteris richardii. The sequence continues at coordinate 530 of MU264399.1, forward strand.
ATTTGCATCAGATGAAGATACTTCATGAAATAGAATTTCAACCCCAGAGGCATGGAGAGGTTACAAATGATGTAAGATTAGCAACGCATATGACCCCTAAGGAAGAAGGAAAGAAACGAAAGAAGAGAGAAGCCTTACAGAAGAGGAAGAATCTTTGTTTGAGGTCCCAGAAAATTTTAAGAAGTATGAGATAGATGACAGGAGAGTATGATAAGAATGCCTAAACGAGAGGCACAATCAGGAGAGGCCTATGATAACAAAGAAACCACCAAGAAAATAGTAGTGGCCCTAGAAGAAGGAGAGGAGAGATGTACGTACATAGGTCATGACCTAACAGCGGAAGAAGAGCACGAATGATTGCCTTGCTAAGAGAATACAGATGTATTCGCTTGGAGTTACAAGGATTGAAAGGTGTTGACCCGGACATATGCTCACACACCATCCCCATGACCTCAGATGCCAAACCTCTAAGCAAAAGCCTTATACATATAACGATAATTACGCTGCTAAGATCAAGGAAGAGATAGATAGACTGGTCGAAGCTGGATTTATCTATGAAATGAGCACACTGAATGGGTATCCCCCATCGTAGTGGTGCCCAAGAAGAATGGCAAGCTGCGTGTGTGCATTAACTTGAAAAAGGTTAATGCCGCCACGATTCGAGATAACTATCCGCTTCCCATCACAGAACATCTCTTAGAAAGAGTGGCAGGCAAGGAAGTGTACAGCTTCCTTGATGGATTTTCGGGCTACAATCAAGTAGCCATAGCTCCAGAGGATCAGCATAAGACAGCCTTTGCCACAGAATGGGGCATTTTGCTTTTAGAGTAATGCCATTTGGGCTTACCAATGCACCAGCTACCTTCCAGAGGCTGATGTGCCATGTGTTTAAGGAGTTCCTGAGGAAGAGTTTAGAAGTCTACGTTGATGATCTCTGTGCTCATTCCAATGTTAGACAAACCCATATTCCTGAACTCAGACAGACAATGTAGAGAATATCAGGTCTGCCTGAACCCAGAAAAGTGTGTTTTTATGGTCAGGCAAGGCAAGATCTAGGACATATAGTGTCAAAAAATGGCATATCTACCGACGAAGAAAAAGTGAGGGCCATAGCAGAGCTACCTAGGCCAAAGAATGTCAAGGAAGTACAAGCTTTCATGGGGCATTGTGGGTATTACCGACGTTTCATCCACATGTATGCGGTCATCGCAAAGCCCATGTACGGACTTCTGACAAACTTTGAGTGGACGGATGAATGTGAGAATTCTTTCCAAGAGCTTAAACGAAGATTATGTTCAGCACCATCTTGACCACACCAGATTGGAATAAGCCATTCCATGTTCATGTGGATGCATCCAATTATGCTATTGGATGTGTGCTTGCACAACCTACTGGTGAAGGTAATATGGATCTTCCAATTGCCTATGCCAGTAGACAGTTGAATGCGGCTGAACGGAATTACACCACTACGAACGAGAAGGATGAGGCATGGTATATGCAGTAAGAAATTTAGACACTATTTGCTTGCAAATAAGTTTAAATTTTTTACTGATCATCAGGCATTGTTATATCTTGTAAACAAGCCATGCAATACAGGAAGATTAGTAAGATGGTTTCTCTTGCTAATGGAATATGATTTTGAGGTTGTGGTAAGAAAGGGTAGGACTCACTTGAGAGCAGATCACCTCTCTAGGCTCACATCTGGAGAAGCCCCACAAGGAGTGTCAGATGACCTTCCTGATGCTTACTGTTTAATTTGGAAGTTGTACCGCAGTGGGCTAAGCCATGGTACCAGTATTGACATACGGGCCTAATCATCCAGTGATAAACACACGGAATAGGAGGTGGTAAAAGCCCAAAAGTACCACATCATGGCAGGAAGTATGTACAAGCACACAAGATCAAGGGATCTTGGCTTGTTGTGTAGAAGAGGATGAGTACGCTAAGTGGTTGCAACTAGCACATGTAGGTGCACTAGAGCAACACCATTCAAAGCAACGAACGTTACAGACTCTAAAGAGATTCGGAGTGCATTGGCCAACTATGGAAGCGGATGTCCAAAAATTGTGCAAGGACTGCCCAATCTGTTGCGCTAAACCACCAGTGGAACATGCCACTCTTTATCAAGTATCCATTGTGCCAGATTGGAGCGAACCACTAGTATCATTCCTGAGGACAAACACATTCCCTCCAGACATGACTCTGGCGAGGAAAAGGAGTTTAGAACAAGAAGCCCGGGATTATTCACTCATTGGTGAAAATCTATAAGCGTGGTAAAGATGGTTACCTGAGACTATGTGTCCACGAAAGTGAATATCTGAAGATCTTGGAAACTGCTCACCAAGGTGTAGCAGGAGGACACTTTGGACCAGATGGGTGATCAAGGCGATACTATTTGCGGGCTTCTGGTGGCTACCCTTCACATGGATGCACATACCTATGTGAAACGGTGTGATGTCTGTCAGAGGACTCAGTATCCTATACGCAAAGATGAGATGCCACTGAAACCTATGATGGGTGGACGTGCATTCTCTAAGTGGGAATAGACTTCGTAGGTCCTATTAATCCCCCAGCCAAGGGTTCTCATGCGGAATACATCATTGTTGCGACAGATTATCTCACCAAGTGGGCAGAGGTAAAGGCTACGACAAAGAACGATGCTCAAACCACTGCCAAATTCTTGTTTGAGAATGTATTCACGAGATACGGGCTACCTATAGAGCTTGTAAGTGATAGAGGCACTCATTTTTGAACGAAGTGATTGAAAATCTACTCCAAGAATTCTTGGTAATACACAAGAAGTCTGCCCCTATCACCCTCAAGCTAATGGACAAGCTGAGAGCACTAATAAGATTTTATGCAATGTATTGACGAAATTAGTGAACACTAAACGCTCTGATTGGGACAAACAGCTACACCATGCTGTTTGGGCATACGAGTGGCCTACAAAACGGTACTCCAAGCCACTCCCTTTCAGATGGTGTTTGGCCAAAATGCTGTGCTACCCTTGGACTTCTTGATTCCTACATTGAGAGTAGCACAAGAGCACGAATGGACAGGTCACGAACTCTCCTCTAGGATCTTTGACCTGAGCGATTAGGGAAACAAGACTAAGAGCCGCTGCAGGAATATATGCAGCCAAGAAGAGACAGAAGGCATATTTCGATGCCCATGTGAAGGATAAAGGCTTGAAAGCAGGCGATCTAGTCCTAGTCTATACACTCAAACAACACGCGAGGAAGCTAGAAAAGAGAGGCTACGGACCTATGATCATCAATAGGATCTCCACAAGTGGAGCAGTACAATTGGCCACATTAGAGGGTGATGTTCTCCCAAATTATATTAGCGGTTGCAGAGTCAAGTTGTATCAGGAACCCCTCACGGAGGAAATGCTTAGCCGACTCAACACTGCTAAGAAACGCAAAGAGGAAGAAAAGCGAGTGCGAGAAGAAGCTCAAGCAGAAGCTTTAGAACGCATTAGAAGGATGAAATTACGTAGGCAAGGTAGAGAGCAGCCTAGGACAAATGACTATGCAGATCAAGGATATCATATGGCAATGTGTGAAGTCGCAGGAACCAACTCACCTAGGATAACTGATCGACGTCCTTTCGTAACCCTAGATATAGGACAAGGAAAAAGTGCAAGGACTGTAAGAGCCTTGATTGACTCAGGTGCAGCCACTAGTGCTGTTAGAATGTCTTACTGTCAAGAGTTACAGTTAACTGTCAATCCTGTGGAGGCATATCTTATAGGATTGGGAGGCGTGGAAACCCCTTGTAGGGGCGAGGTGGAACTTCCCCTCTACATTCATGATGAGGCAATGACAGTTAAAGTACTAGTGTGTCAAGATGAGGATCTCACTGAACCTCTTATCTTGGGTCAAGATTGGATCTATGAACAAGCAGTCAATTTAAACCTAAGAAGTGGACTTCTCCAGGTTTGGATCAATCATAGTCGAGTTACAGTAGAATTAGACAATGGAGCACTCAAGGAACTAGGAAAGGCACAGACTCCTGTCCTTCTAGGGGTACACATGAAGATGACCATGATGTTCTTGTCCAAAACTATGTGTTGCAGAGGAATGATATTCGCAAAAAAAGGAGACATTGCAACGGAACTCCCTTCTTTTCCAAAGGCTAGAAGGAGGGCAGCAACCCAAGGTGGATCAAAGGCAGAAGAAGCAGAGTACTACCTATGTCCGAGATCAAAAGTACCTGCGCAGCAGAATGGCCCAGAAAATAAACCATGGTGTGGGTGCGGGAAGGCGAACAACCGGTTGCACCACCGTCAACTACAGGGGCAAAGCCTCTTATTAGTGACCAACAACACGACGCTAATAAGAAGTCTTTCAGAAATTCTTCTGCTAAAGTAAAATCTATTTGGGTGCCCAAGAAGTCGATGAAGGCAAGCCCACAATCAAGACAAATTTGGGTGCCTAAGGCTTGCTTGATGGCACAAGTAGCTACGCTAAGGCCACAACCTAAACAGCATAACGCAGCTACGCATACTGCCAGATTTCACTCGTTCTCGACACTCATGTACACACCAAAACCCAAGAGCGTACATGTAATCAATTGTAAATGGGTCCCAAAAAGGCCTCGTTTTCAAACCACGACACCGAGAAGGCTCTGTAGAGACTCTCTGAAACCGAAGGCAAAGCCCACTCACTGCATTTGGCAGCCTAGGGCCTGTAATAAACCCCCCGACCCAATTTGTAAATTCATACCCACTTACTAACTGCAGTAGTCTCCTAGGACAACACAAGCACTAACTACACACACTGTCTTCATGCACTTACTAACCACTAACTCACCATCCACCTCATGTTAATGTTGTAACGGGGACAACAACGGATTTATTCTGTCCATTACGATGTTAACACTTGGTTCTATATTCTCACAGAACCAACCAGCGAACAGGGCCATGGCAGAAGCAGGTACCAGTTCTCAAGCCGGATCGGGTGCCCAGATTGTGGACATAGAAACACTTCTCCTTGAGCCTCGTCTCACCGCAAGACCGCAAGAGCTTCAAGCCGTGCATGTGCTCCCCATTCAGGATCCTCCTCAAGGGCACACTTCTCAAGTAGGTAAGCATGCGCATTGGTTCAGTGATGTTGCGGGACCACTGGGCGATGGAACCTATTTCTGGGAAGCAGAATTGGAATTCAATGGCAAATGGGGGCGATACCACTTTTTCACACGCGAGTTTGAAAGCTATCAAAATGCCGAAGTCATGAGATCAGTTTGGATCAAAGCGGGTGTGGACAGTTATTTCAGGACTCACTTACCAAAGCCGGATTTTTTACGATGTTCATATCTGATCAGTACCATCACGCCAAGCAGGGCCAAGGGAGGCGACAGCACCTTTGTGTTGCCATCACTGCTGCCGGGGTAATGAGCTTAAAAGATTCAAGTTGACCCTCAATCTGGTAAGAGAAGCATTGGGTATGTATGGCATGCACATCCCAACAGAAAAGGAAACCATGGTCCCAGGGCGAATGAAGCACAAGGATCTTAATAAGTTGAAGGATATGGTAGCGATGACACCTACCATTGCGCTTCACCTGCGAACCATCATGCAACATTTTGCTTTTCCCCGCCCAAGAACGATTCACAATGCCTCCGAAGAAAATATGGTTCAGCTTGTATCTAGCAGAGACAGAAAGTCTGCCCATCAATGTGCCACACTGGATCATAGATCAGATCCACCTAGCCCATCAAAGGTGGAACAAGAAGCAGTAAAATGTACTCCACGGGTGTTGTGCTCTGACCAGAATAATCTATAGATGCTTGCTTATGACGTGCCAGTTCAGCGGGCACTCGTATGGTCCCGAGTCCAAGAATTCCAGAGAAGACTATCAGCAGCAGGTCCCCCATCAAAGAAGATGAGGGGGGGAGTCCAACTACCCTGTGCTCAACCAAGGGGAGCTACCACTACACCAGAAATCACCCCTCCCCAGACACGACGAGTTAGGCCATTCACAATCCGGCTACCAAGACCAAGCACAGAGGGGCCTAATCTGGTGTTTCCACCCATTCCATCAGATTTGGAATTTCCACAGGGATTTACTCTTGAGGACCTCACGGATGAAGAAATTGCCAGGTTAATCTATGACTCTAACCTAGAAGCTGAAGCAGAGCGAGCTCAGGAACCACAACCCCAAACAACAACATCGGCCCCCACCCAACCACAAGTTGTAGAAGTCGAGGTAGATGAACAAGAGGCAGGAGGAGATGAAGAAGAAGCCGACGAAGAACAATCATCAAGAATATGACGAACTCTCCGAGTTAGCAAGTGCCCCAGCATATTCGGCACAAATCCAGAGACTATATCGAACCATGCGACTGGTTCAGGAACAGCATAAGATGTCTCTAGAATAGGGCAAGAGACTCATGAACGACTTGCTAGCTGAGGAAGGTGTGGACGAGTTGTTCATTGAGTCCATGAACCTTCATGCCGACGCCGTAGGACTGGATGAGGCCATTCATGAGGCAGTGGCCTACATTCACAGGTTTGAGAAAAGGGTTCCCGTTCGTCCCAGGAGGTCCGGGAAGCAAATTCACATCAATGTATCAGCACCAGGCGACACAGCGCAACGGAAGAATATCAGGAAGCACTGTTGTCACCACCATCCCCACCTCGCACTACACAATTCACTCCACCACAGGACACTAGCACTACCACGTCCACTACCACCACCATTGTCATGGGCATCCCACTCTCCTCCGGGAATCCAATTCGGGGGAGTCACCATGCCCACCTTCACCACCCTGTTCACCGATGTCACATCCACTCCACCCACGATTCCCATCTACACCGTCACTCAAACAGTTGACACGATGGAAACATCACCTGCCACAGCACCGCTCCCTCCCCCCATGCCACCTTCATCTCCCATACCCCTCCCCCAACCTCTCCACTTGCATCCACATCATTCACATCTCCCATTCCCGCCCCCATTCCCCCTGCATCTTCACCCCTCCCAGCATTATTTAATGTAAATAGCATATTTTTAGCATTAAATCAATGTGTATACCAGCTCCAGAATGAGTACAAAGCGCTGGACAACCGGTATCAACAATTGGAAACGCACCATCAGAACTTACAAAGACAATTTCACGTTCTACAAACAGAAAATGCAGAACTGAATCAAACACTACACGACGCTTGAGCAGGCTCACCAAACATTATTGGAGGCACCCCAACCATCGACAGAATCGGGTGTCAAACAACTAGAAGCTTTGCTCGAAGTATTTCAAGCCGATAATCTCAAAGTCCGGCGTAACCTGGCACTTCTCAGAAAACACATGGCAGCCGCCCTTGAAGAGAACAAGAGACTGCAGCAGCAAAATGAAGCAAATCTAGAAGCAGCAATGGAAGGCTCTCCCCACGAAATTGACCCAGAGCAGTTTTAAAGCTGTGCCCTCAGAGACAATGAAGACATCTTGGACAGCTATGCAGATCTATTAGTAGCTCATGATGACTTGGAAAGGGAACGTGATGCGCTGCGCAATCAACTCCAAGAGCAACAGACAGCACCCAAAGTCACAGAAACGACCACGACTTCAGAGGAAGTCAAGGCGTTGAAAGAGCAGGTGGCCGAATTACAGGCAAGATTACTCACACACGAAAGGCAGCCCTCTCCAGTCGTCGAACCAGAACCCGAGGATTTGGTACCCATCGAGGTAGATGAGACGTATGAGGAACCATACGTTCCTATGCCAATGCCAGGTGGTGCGCAAACCGCAGAAGGAATGGATACGTTAGAAATTGAAGTACCTGAGTGGCTCCAAACACTAGAGAAAACAGCATCAACTCATGAAGATCGAGTGGCAAGTTCAAATCCAATCTATGGCAAAGATAGAGGACACTATTATTAAATCAGAATACTTCCGCAGCATGTCTCACCATAGATGGATCGGAACAATGATGATCAATACGTGCCATATTGTATACTCCTGGCGGACTACAATGCAGAAATCCAACAAAGATGTGGCAAACCTCCAACGTTTGCTACACAATTTGGGCCAGATGACATCCCAGAGAGCGCTCAAAAGGATCTATTCATCAACCCACTTGGAGGATCCGACTCCTCGAAACCTACCCGGAGATGGTTCGCACCTGGACGAATATGCCTCTTTTTATTAAATATAACCCTTGTTATGTTCCTGTACTCCGCAGACGCACATGGCCAAAGTTTACCATTGCAGTCAAGAATATCAAGGGATGCGCCAATGGTTAAACTACGTCTATCTCGCACCCCCTCAAGGGCCTCCCACCGTCAATTACATGATTTCCACTATACGGCACTGGAGCATCCGATTAAGGAATACCCCTGATGTAATGGCCCAGATGTGCATGAAAATTTTTGAGTTAATGCTTATTACATTCAGGACATTCAAGAATATCAAGGACCCACACTTCTCAGGCGTCGGATTCCTTACAGGAAACCAAGATTTAGTTTATGACATGAGCACCACTCCTTCCATAGAGGTGATATATGCTTGGCACGCCAGAATAAAATACCTCCCAGCCTGCTTTAAACAACATTCGAAGAGCTCATTTTTGGGGTTAGATTGTAATTGAAACGAACTTGTAAGAGCTTTTGAAAGTAATCTAAAGAACTCCATTGATTCTCTCTCTTTGTCTTGCCGTGCGTGTGCGTGTGTGTGTATGTGTGTGCATGCTTGTGTACTTCTCACTCACGCATTTGTGCCGCCACTTGCTCGAGGTCTTCATACCATCCTCACGTCCTTCCCAGATTGACATTAAAGGAGGTGCTACTCATCACTGAGCTACAATTTGATTCACTGTAAAAAGTCACGATACTCGATACTTGACTGGCTGGACATTACCACGATACTATATCGAGCAAGTATAGCGAAAAGACCCTCACAATACTTGATATCATACAAGTATCGCAAAGAAGCAATCCCACGATACACGATACTCAGCTAGATTAAAAAAATCACGATACTCGATATGAGGCTAGAGTATGATACACGATACTTGACTCCTGGGAAAAAGTCATGATGCACGATATTGGTCAGGTATTGTATAAAAATCAACGATACTCGATACTAGGAAATTCACGATACTCGATACTCCACAGGTATCGCTGGGGACAAACTTACGATACACGATATCAGACAGGTGTCGCAAGAGAGTTTCCACGACACACGATATTTGCTAGGTATCGCGACTAAGGCTCCACGATACTTGATAGGCGATAAGTATCGCAAGTAGGACTCGACGATACACGATATCAGCGAGGTATCCTGAGGCTAACTCAACGATACTCGATATCTCACAAGTATTGCAAGGACAAACTTAACGATACACGATATTGTACATGTATCGCGAGAGCAGCCCCCACGATACTCGATATCTCACAAGCCTAAGTATCGCGATACTCGACCACAGAAGCTCACGATATCCAGGTATCGCGATACTCAAACCGCGGGAGAACACGATACTTGGCATTTTTTCAATTTTAGCAAGTGTCTTTGGATTTTAATTGAATACAAATGGTCCTGGAGCTTATCTACCCTCTCCCCTAGGCCTGTATCAAGAAAATAGTCCTTCTCTACCCCGGGGGTGACCCTCACGATATCTGGTGCAGGTTGCTTTTTTCTTCTACTGAATGATATTTGAAGGAATTTCTAGCAATGTAGGGATGCACTCACCTTTCCAAGATCCTCCAGATTCTTTTTTCCACCTCTGTTGACACTCCTTGCTCCACACACCCTGCTTCATGCTTACGTGATATCTGGCTTGCGATCTCTCTCTCTCTCTCTCTCTCGATACTTGCTTGGAGACAAGTGAAGTATAGAAGACAAGTTTTTGGTTTTTATATTCTGAAAATTTTTCCTGACTAAAAAAACTGACAAGAACAAGTTTGAAAGCTACTCTCCCTTCCTAACCTACTTTCTTCTTCCCCCTTTTCTACTCTACTCACTCTACTCACTTCCCTAGACTATCAACTCACTACACACACTCCTAGAGCGAGAAGTAGTAAGTGCGGATAAGTGTGACTTACCAAAGAAGAGAAATCCTCAACTCCTCTACTCGCTTCAATGCTAAGAGCTACTTACCATCACATGAATGCCTCGGTTTGATTCGACATTCCCCGGCAATGGCGCCAAAAACGTGTGTACCTAAGTACCAACTTAGGGACTTGTGGAGAAAGAGACTATACCTTGATCCCCCTCAAGCGCATATAGTGGGGATTCACGCTTTATTTATCAATCCGAGGAGTATCAAAACCTAGTCGAGTGTATGAAGACATGCATTCAAATGATGATCAATGCAAATGAGCTTCCAAAGAGTGCAAATAAGCCTCAATCTATTCCAAACAAGGTTCAGGGATCTGTTGAGATGTCATGATACTTGGATTGAAGCCAATAGTAATTCGAGCTTTTCTCTCAACCCCGAACTTCGAATATAGCAAATAGTGGTTTGTTTCGAAGCTCTCAAGAAGATGCATCCAATGGTGGTCTTTTCACTCAATTGAATTTTCCAAGAGTGGCATTAGGCATAATACATCATCCTTGATCCACAGCTTCAAGCAGACACCCCAAGAAACAGTGCGACTAGCAGGAAGAAGGTTAAGACAGGACATAGAAATATGCCCTATGCCAGAATTACCCACACCAGTTAAACAAGTGGCCTTGTTTTTAGATGGCTTACTAAGCACAAAGTTAAGATCATATGTGTACTTGAAAGAGCCTAGATCCATAGAAGAGTGTGCGCGGATGTGCATTGACATAGAAGACAAATTGGGTGAGGAGTTAGGACTGTCCAAACTCTATAAGGATTCTGAAACTAGTCATACCTCCAAGACCTCCACTGAGATAGATGAGATAGTTGAGCAAGTGGCCAAGAAGCTAGGAGTTCAAAATAGACAAACACCAAGAGTCACCTCATTGAACCGGTGTTATACTTGCGAAGGGGACCACATGGCTAACATATGCCCAATGCAAAACCAGAACGTGAGAGAAAGGAATGATCCATATTGCACTATTGAGAGAAAATACAACGAACCATATGGCTCAAGATTCTCCATACAATAGGCAGACTCTTAGACAGAGTTATCAGCAACCTTACCCATAGGGTAGGTATCAAAAACAATACCAACATCCATATTATAGACCACAACAGCAATATTAGGCACCATATAGGCCACAACCAGTCCTAGGAAACCAACCACCAGATCTTGTCAATGTAATTCATGTTAACTATGCAGTGGCAGAAGAGAACCTTAATAGAGCATTGGTTTTGGTGACCCCACTGGTCTTAGAGAGTGACCATCATGCTCAGAGTTCTAACTACTCCTATGAAGATAGTCCACAAGCTTATTACACAGAGTCACCTGAGCATAGTGAGACTTATCCTTATCACTATGAAGCACCACCTATGTAACAAACTTGGGAACTCGAATACTCCAATGTCATGTACACGAATCCAAACCCTAGACCCCAATTAAGACAAGTGAGACCACAAGCCCCTAGAGGACCATGTTTCAGATGTCAGGGTGACCATTTCATTCATGATTGTCCCCACCCACCATCTCCGGGTCAAGGACAGGCCATCACAATACAAGCTTTTTTCCCTAAGTGTGGCAAAGACCATCTCCCCAGAGATTGTCCAAGAAACCCCTCTAGTGTACCCAAGATTACACCCATTAATGTGGTAGGCTTAGTGGTCGATTCAAGTTCAAGTAGATATAATGTGGCTCCTATTCAGGTAGTTACCAGGGCACATGCCTTAAAACAAAATAAGCCAGTTGAACAATTAGAGTCAAGTGAATCAGGAGAGCCTAGTAAGAGGAAAACAAGAACATGGAAGGATACTAGGGAGAAGGCCAATCGCAAGTTGAATAAAAAGCTATCGAAACTAGAAGAAAGCCTAAAACATGCAAAAATAAAAATAGAAGACATTGCAGATTAGAGCAATTGGTAAACAAGCCCCAGGTTTCTTTACCTCCATAGGCTCAACCAGTTGTTGAAAGAGAAATCTCACCACCGGTGAAAGCTTATGTTCCTGATTCCCTAGATGGTGAAACACCTCTTTCAATTCAACAATACTCTCAAGAGTTCTTGCGGGAAATTCAAGAAGAGAAATGGGCCAAGGAGAAGGGTAATCCCCTCCTATTCCTGAGATTGATGATCTTCATGATCAATTTCCCCAAGACATTCCGTCTATCTATGGAGACCAAATGGGGCAACAAGAAGATGAAAGATTAGATTTTGAATCTAATTCTTTACAAGAGTTGCGACAATTCACAAGCCCATGGGAGTCTGAATCTCTCCAGATCAGAGCTCCCACAATACTGGTAAGAAACGAAGACTCAATGGTTCCAAGGAACACCGATGTTGTGAAGAACACTAAGGTTTAGTGTCATCTCACCGTAGAAGAGTTGCTCAAAGCAAAACCTGAGCTATGGAATCATGTGAAGGATCAAGTTCCAGAACTTGATTTCAATATGCCAAAAGCAGGCTCTAAACAAAAATTTCCAGAGATACCTCTCGATAAAATAGGAGACATGAGCAAAGGTAAAGAGGGTAATACTTATCTTCCGATCACCTACCAGGGTTACACAACCAAAGCAATCGTAGATTCAGGTGCTGGTGTTGCTATTGTGACCACCTCCTTGTGGAAGCGATGGGGCAAATCCACATTAAGACCAACTAGAATGAAGCTTCAAATGGCAGACGATCATTTTGAAAGACCTCTAGGATTGCTCGAAGGGATAACTCTAACCACTTGTGGTGTAGAGTTTGAACATACATTTGCTATATGTGACTTTGAGAAAAATAATGTCTATGAGATAATCCTGGGAAGACCCTTCCTACGACAATTGCAAATAGTGCAAGATTGGGGAACCAACTCCTTGTACTTGCAGCACTTAGGGGTCACCACCAAGGTCAATTTGAAGGATTACACCTTTAGAGATGTACCACCCTACAGAGGAATCCTATCCACAAAGCAAAAGAAGATTCAATCTCTATGCATTTTGGAAGTTCTCTTGACCCATCTTGGTTGCATGAAGAGGAAAAACACTTAAAGACCCAGCCTATACACCGATGATCTTTCCAGATGAGGAATTCGAGCCTCATGGTTGGGCATAAATCTTGGCCACCATGGACATTGTTGTCAATGAAGAACAGTGGACACCTCATTGTGATGAGGAGGGTTATGATACTTCAGTGTTCATGTATCAACCCTTGCTAGAAGAATTTGACCCTAGTGAATTCATAGAAGAGGAAGAGAATGACGATGATCTAGAGTCCACTGTGATGGATAGTTGCTTTAATTCAGAGAAGCACTATCTAGAAGATGTCGAGATATTTACTCAAAAGAAGAAGACCCTCTCACAAGCATTAAAACTGTAAATTCAAAGGATGGAAGTGAAGGAGTTCAAAAAAAAAAGAAGAGAAGAACTCTGAAACAAGAAGAGGAGGAATCAATGTTTGAAGTACCAGAAAATTTCAAGAAATATAGCTTCTTCATTTCTTTGTGTTAATCCAATTCTAGATGTACTTGCTTGCATATACCCTTCATCTCCATTCACATTTCCGTTCTCACATCTTCTTACCTCTTCTTCAAATTCTTCAACTGTATGACTTTGATCTACATACCAACTTTTCTATTCATCAAATGTAACATCTCTAGAAACAAGAAATTGTTTGGTTGGAGGATTCCACAAACTGTAACCCATCTACTTTTCATCATAACCAATGAACACATATTTTTCTGCCTTTCATTCAACTTTATGTCTAAGTTGTGATGGCACATAAGCATATGCAATTGATCCAGACAGTTTACAATCATCTAGTGTTGGCTTCTTACCCCACCAAGCTTCATATGGAGTCATTTCATTTGGAGTTGTACATGGTAATCTATTCACAAGATATGTAGCTATATTTATAGCCTTAGCCCAAAGATAATTTGGACAATTCTTCTCCTTCATCATAGCTCTAGCAAACTCAACCAAAATCCTGTTTCTTCTTTCTGCTACACCATTTTCTTGTGGTGTATACTAGCAAGTTATTTCTCTCTTAATACTTGCATTTTAAAGTTAATCATTGAACTCTTGGGAGAAGTATTCTCCCCCTCCATTAGACCTCAGTCTCTTAAGCTTTTGATATGTGACTCTCTCTGCATATGCATGAAAATGCTTGAGAGATCCAAACACTTCTCAACTTTCCTTCAAAACGTACAGAGTTATACATCTTGTAGCATCATCAATGAAAAGAACATATTACCTTGAGCCACTGATAGATCCTTCTTTTGTTGGTCCCCATACATCTATATGAATGAGCTCTAGTACTCCATCATGTTTGAATCCTTTGTTTTGAAATGGTAACATGTGTGCTTTTCCCAAGAGACATGCTTCACATTTATAAATCATATGTTGACTCTGCACATTTGGTAATCCTAGTACAAACTGATTTGCAACCATAACTTTAAATCCTCTTTCATTGAAATGACCTAGTCTCTTATGCCAGAGATCAAGTTCTGTAAACACTCCTTCACCATGTGTGAGCAAAGCTTGACCAATGTTCCCTTGCACTATTAAAGTAAACAATCTACCCACCTTCTTTCTTACCACAAACAATCTGATTATATCCATTCTCTAGATCTTCAACAAATACTCCTTCATTTGTAAACCTGACTTGATAACCGTTTTCAACTATCTATCCCACACTAATCAAAGTTTTAGGTATTGTGGGAACATACAAAACCTTGGTAAGAACATCTGCTCCACTCTTGCATTTCACTTGTCCATTTGAATGTACACTATGTTTTGTATTATCGCCTATTTGAACTGTATGACTAGAAATGCCTTTTTCCAATTCTAACATCAATTCTATGTTTCCTGACAAATGATTACAACATCTAGAGTCAATGTAAAATACCTTTAGATCTTCTTTATCTGATGTGTTGATTGAATTCATCATCAATGATGTATGACTTTCATTCTATGTGTCATTTGCATAATTGTAATAGGTGGTGTTGTAGGATTGATTTTGTCCCCAAATTCTTCCTCCACCTCTACCATAGCCTCCTCTTTAATTTTGTCTACCTTGAGGATAAATTTGATATCTTCCACCTCTACCTCTGCTATTGTTATTCTAATTTTGATTTGATCCTTGCTGATTATGCCAACAGTCATGAGCCAAATGATTACTCAATCCACAGATCTAGCAAGCCTTCTTACTGTTATTCTTATTACCTCTTCCTCTTCCAAAACCTCTTGCTCTTCCTCTACCAGTGCTTCTACCTCTTGCATAATAAACTTCAAACTCGATTCCTCTTCATCCTTTGCTTTACCTTTGTCACCTTTCTTCCTATTCTTCATGTACATTGCAGAACTTTGTCCTTTATGTCCATCTCCCTTCAAGTCTTGCTCAAATGTGAGCATCAGACCAAGCAATTGATTCAAATCTAGAACATAATGATTCAAAGAAAGTTTTGTTGACAAGACCAAAGGTTTCCACCTTTCATCTCCTCTCAAACCTGTAAGCAATTAAGCAATCAATCTATGATTTTCAATATCTTCATCTATGGATCCAAGACTATCTGCTTGATTCTTCATCTTAGTGACATAATCACTAATTCTTTGACTTGGCTTCTTCTTGAATGTAGTAAACTCTAACCATAGACTTGCTTTCTTTGCTTTGGTAGTACTTTGGAAATAATATTTCAATGCATTCCATATATCTTGAGCTGATTCCAATCCTCTTATGTGTGGTAGCAAATGATCTGAAATTGTATTATAGATGTAGGCCTTTGCACTTGCATCCTTCTTCTACCAATGCTTTAAAGCATCCAGCTCCTCTTTCTTTGGTCAACTTTCATCTTCAAATACTGGCTTCTCTTCTTCACCTATTATGTACACTATGATATCCTTACTCATAAATAAGGCTTCCATTCTCATTACCCATGTAGGATAATTATATTTGTCTAGTCTGTCAATGGAGATATGATCTGGCATAATTCTTTGCTTTTGCTTCAACTTGTGAGTTTAAAGGATAAAGAATAGTACCTTTTGGAGTTCTTTGTGTATAAATATACTTTTGAAGTAATCTTCTGATGCCTTGTGTCTTTGAATGCTTCAGCTTTCAAACTTAAATGAAAAACTTTCCAAAACTTCTCATACCTTTGATGCCTTCTACTCTTTAGAACCTTTCTACTTTAATACAACTTGTTGATGTATAAAACATCACACGAAATGCATTAATGTGACACTAGACAACCTCCATTGTCACCATTAACTCAATGCTTCTCCAAACTTTGAGAAATAATAGCCAAAACTGAGAACTTTACATCTAGTAACTGAAATGACATACCTTCACTCTTTTTCTTATTTCTCTTAGCACAAATATTATTTTTTGAGTATCTTTTATTATATGAAAATAGAAGAGAAGATCTTTCCAACAAGCTATTAGTTGCTAAAAAGTTTGCACTATACACCAAGTTATGACCTTCACAAGTTGACCCTATCTGAGCTTCCAAAAATAGAAAATCTTGGTTGTTTTAGTAAAAGTGCTTGTCTAAATATAAAAATTTTCAACTTGGCATCAACCTCCCACACAAAATCGATGCCTGACATCAACTTTGTGCATAAAACTCCATTTTTTTAGCACCTGAAATACCCCATGAACCATAGGTATGACGACAACCAGTTTTATGATGGAATTCGATGCTAAGCATCGACTTTACGTTGAATTGGATGCCAGGTATTGAGTTGCTTCAGAAACGTCACATTTTTTAATGAGATTCAATAGTAAATAAAACTCAAAAAATGAAACAAGTACTTATCAGCTCAAACTTGATGCCAGGCGTCGAGTTTCTTGGAAAACTTGAAGTTTTGAAGTCATTACCACAATACGCAAAGCATGGAGATGGAGGAGAGATTCTCATACACAGAGCTTCTATTAATCCTTGTGATAGCTATGGAAACTCAAAATTTTACAGGTGCTTTCTCACTTAGAGAAGCTCAACTGTTTCTCATTCATACAATATTAACTCTAGATCTTAACCTCTCATTCTCACATTCTCTCAGTGTCTGTTGTTACAAACTAACTTATATATATTTTCTCAATCTCATGACTTTTGAAAATTTTAGAACTAAAGTTAAGTCTAACTTAACAAATATAGTACATGTGTGAAATTGTCCCTTCACATAGGCATGTGCTTTTCTTCTTAGACTTTGACCTTCAACTTTATGTCCAATTCGTGATTGATTCTTCAACAAATAGCATCCTAAACATTATCATCAAGGCTAGTATATCTTGATTTCTACACACGGACATTTTGCTTGAACAAATTGAAAGATGGTGCATAATTGTTGAACCCTCAACATCCAAGTTAACCATTCCATCAATGAGGGATTTGTTTAATTGTGCATCATAAAAGTTATCATGCTCTACCATGGCAAAGGTTTCACCTTGATCCACATGAGTGAACTCATCAAAGTAATATATAAGTTGTGGAAGCCATTATGAAAGAGCTCATAGAATCACATATTGTAATGTCTCAAGTTGTAACTTGAAAAGAAACTGAGTGGAATGTTAGCAAATATAATATGATGGAACCTTGTTTGGTACTCCACATAGTTCATAAATTATGTTGACCTGTTTAATTATAGATATACAATATTCCAACCTCATGGGGTTTGCCTACTCCTTTGCGACCATGTGGTTCGAAACTGTTCTTCTTCCCTTGTAGTCAATCAAGTTCAAGTGGTTCAAGTTAACCCTACAGATTGCTCTACCACTGAGTTTTTTCAAGCCAACTACATATTAGGGTCATACCAACGCTAGCCATACAGACGGTTATCCATGGCATCGGTATGACCATTGGAAGATGCTTGGAAAAATGTTAAAAACTCGATGCTGGAACAATGGTCAGAATATGTGCTAATATAATTGTCGATATAAGTGCCAGTATTATAGAGGCACATACCAATGCTTATTCTGATGATTATACTGATGTTTTTTCTGGCATCACATTTAATAAACAACCAAAAGCTGGCTCCCCTATTTCTAACCCAATCACAAAAGTTGACTCCATCTCACTTGTTTTTCACTCAAATACGTGCATCACTACCCTCCATCTCACCTAGACTCTTCCCTCCCCCTTTGGTTCTTAGTAAGGGATGATCTCCCTCATCCTCTCTCTCTCTCTATTCCTTATTGTTTTTAGGGTTTCCTAAATTCAATTTCATTTTGTTTTGCAGGAGCTTTTTGGCGGTGGTTTTTTGTTTGACGGGAGGCGATGTCAATTGTGCATGCATGATGAGTGTTCCCATCGATGTGAGTGATCTATGTCCCTACATGCACTATTTTGTTCTTTATCAGAGAGAGAGAGGGGTACACAGACACACATACACATATGCACACATAGACACACAAACACATACACAGATAGACACACATACACAGATAGACACACATAGACACACACACACATATACATTCACATGCATACAAAATGCATGTATACACATGCATATGCATACATACATACACACATCCATACACACATATACACAATCACACACATATGCATACACACACATACATATACACACACATATAGTCACATACACAGATACATACACATGCATACACACACATACACATACACACACATACAAATACACACACATACACACAGATAGACACATACACATACACCCATGTACATACACACACACATAAACACAAGCATATACACATACACACACATGTACATACACACACATAGACACACACACACACATTGATACAATCACATGCATACATACACACATATGCATGCAAAAGTATATGTGTACATACATACACACATCCATGCACATATACATACACACACATACACGTATACACACACATAAAGTCACATACACACATATATATACACATGCATACACACATATACACATACAAACACACACATACACATATACACATAAATCCACATATAAATACACACACATACAATCACATGCATATAGATGCATATGCATACATACATACATACACACATGCATACACAAACATACATATACACATACACACACATATGCATACACACATATACATATGCACAAATACACATATACACATGCATACACACTATACATACACATGCATACACATGCATACACACACATACACACACACATATACACACACATAGAGACACACATACACACACACTCATATACATTTGAAAAGATAGAGAGAGGGAGGGAGATAAAAATCGACATGTAATGAAATTTTGGTTGGCATTTGAGAGAGAGAGAGAGGGAGGGAGAGGGAGAGAGAAGAGAGGGAGAGAAATTGAAATGTAATGAAATTTTTGGTTAGCATTTGGGAGGGAGAAAGAGAGAGAGAGAGATGAGAGAGAGAGAGAGAGATGAGAGAGAGAAAGAGAAAGGGAGAGAGAGTGAGAGAGATAGAAAGAAAGCATAGAGAAAGAGGGAAGAGAGAGAGAGAGAGAGAGAGAGAGAGAGAGCGAGACATATACACAGAGACACACATGTACATACACACAACACATGCATACACAAGTATATGTGTACATACATACACACATGCATACACACATATACACATACATGCACATATACATACACACACATACACATATAAACACACATAAAGTCGCATACACACATATATATACACATGCATAAATCCACATACACATACACACATACATACACATATACATTCACATGCATACATACACACACAATCATACATCCACACACATGCATACATACACACACACAATCATACATCCACATACATGCATACATACAGACACATGCATATGCATACATACATATACACATGCATACACACACATACATATACACACAAACACATACATATACACACACACATACATATACACACACACATACATATACACATACACATATGCATACATACACATGCACCTATACACACACATACACACTATAAATACACATGCATACATACACATTTATACATACACATACATGTATACATACACACATAGAGACACAGACATACACATACACACACATATAAGTTTGAAAGGAGAGAAAGTGGGAGAGAGAAAGAGGGGAGAGAGAGGGAGATAAAAATTGACATGTAATAAATTTTGGTTGGCATTTGAGAGAGAGAGAGAGATAAAGAGAAAGAGAGTAGAGAGAGATAGAGAAAGATAGAGAGAGAGAGAGAGAGAGAAAGAGAGAGATAGAGAGAGAGAGAGGAGATAGAAAGATAGGTAGATAGATATAGGGAGAGAGGGATATGTCCCAACACCTCCGCATGGTATCAAATGGCATCCTAGGATCAAGAGGAGAGAATGGCATGTCCTTGCATTGAGTGCAAGTATCAAATATTTCATAAACTACAGATTTGTACTACACACATTCAAGAATATGGACCCTTTTGCTTCAGATCGATTGTAAAACCTACACTTCCAATCACATGGTTTGGCTGGTGAGTAGATCAACTCACATGACATTGCACCACCTACCTCTCATGGGTAGAAAAAAACAAATTCGGATGCAAAAGGACAAGCTATTGGCAGTATGATAGAGAATGAACACATGGAAGAAATGGTTGAAGGTTGTTTCATGACATGGACAAAGACCACGATGGAGACAATATCGTGGGTTTCCATGGATTTGAAACAATTTCCATGATAAAAACCAACAAAGAATATTAGACAATGCAAAACCTAGCTCATTTACCACTCTATAATGGTGCAAAGATATATGTTCTACATGTGTCACTTGTGATGCTCAATCTTCACTCCATCTATGGATGGTCTGATGCTAGTGTCTTTGAATTATTGAGGTATGGTGGAATTGAAAGTGGAATTGAAACTTTCATTGCTGCATCAAAATAGTTTTATTTATTGATATCATTGTAATTGTTTATCCCATTAGGGGAAAAATGAGCCCTCCTTGGGCCTTTTAGATTAAGGGCTGATTAAGGATCCACCAATGAGAGGAGAGCAGTGGCCACAGTCTAGTTCCTGAATTTGCTAGAGTAGAAATAGGACTTCCATGGTTTTCTCATTAGTCAAAGGCATGAAAACAACCATATACAAGTGGTGTTGTGGGCGTGGCTGGTTTGGGAGCTCATAATATTGCATATCATCCCTTGGATGGCTCAAAGATCCAAGGGTATATGTTGTTTTGCAAAAGTTAAGGCGGGGTTGAATCTCAACCCTTCGATCAACTATGAATTGGATGGTTTCCATGCATCCACCATGTAAAAAGGTGCTAGCACTTGTGGATCGTTGGATCGGAGCACTCATCTAATGGAGGACATTGAATAGAGAGAGGGAATGCACCTTTTTCTATGCACCACTGGATCTATGGTAGATCTGATGGCTCAAAAAGACTTATCTCTTTGAAAATGCGCCTTTCTCTCTGTGCCCTTAGATCCGACCTCCATCGGATGCTTCCAAATGCATGGCGCTTTTGATTTTCGAAATTCCTTCTCCTCCCTTAGATTGGAGGCTCATCCAATGGTCATAATCTCCTGCAAGCATATGATCAGCCCCATTTCCGCTTAGCCATTAGATTTATGAGAAAACGGATGCTCGTGATTCTTACAGAGACTGTGCACAAGGACCCATGAAGATATGAGCATTAACTCCTTGTTCCCCACTCGTTTGAACTTGAGCCGTCGATTTGAAGCATCCGAAGGCCATAATTTTATGTGTTTGAGTAGTCGATATTCGAATTTGAACAAATATTAATTTATTCTACAATACCACTAGGGGGTGGGGATGTCCCCTAAAAATTAGGGATGTCCCCTGGATGGGCCTTGTAAGGATCCCTAAAAATTAGGGATCCTTACAAGGCCCATCCAGGGCTCTTTTTTTCCCCTAATGCCTTACGAGTTTTTGAAAGATCAGTTTTGACAGATGGTAATGACATGCCTCCAACACGTGGGGATGCAAAGAAGCTTTTATATTTTGTGGGTGTGGACTACACAAAGATTCATGCATGTTTGAATGATTGCATTCTTTTTTGCGATGAGTACAAGCACCTCCACATATGTCCAAATTGTGGAGTGAAAAGGTTTAGGGAAGACCTTGTGTGCAAAGCAGTCCCCACAAAGATTCTTTGCCATTTTCTTATCATCCCAAGAATCAAGAGCATGTTTAGATGCAAATCCATAGCCCAGTTATTGTCATGGCATGCAAAGAACAAATCTACAAATGGTGTGATGCAAGTGCCTATTGATTCTGATGCTTGGAAACGCATAGATAGTAAGTGGCCTTTGTTTGCTAGGGAGACTCAAAATATACATCTAAGCATAGCTATGGATGGCATAAACCCATTTGGTTTATGCAACTCCTCATGGAGAACATGGCCTGTATGTTTGGTCAACTATAACATCCCACCATGGCTGGCCACAAAAGCAAGCCATTTTTTTAGCCCTCATTGATCCATGTAATTATAAGGTCAAAAACATGGATGTATGCCTTGCACCACTTGTGAAAGACTTGCACACTTTATGGTTGGGATTACTATGTGTGACATGTCTCAACCTTTCGCAAGACGAGACATGCGAGTGTAAGGCATACTTATGTGGATGATGCATGGTTGGCCCACTTATGATGAATGTTCAAGTAGCATGTGGTTGAAGACGAGACATGCAAGTGCAAGGCATACTTATGTGTATGATGCATGATTGGCCCACTTATGATGAATGTTCTAGCATGTAGTAGCAAGAACTATCCACAGTCGATGGATGTTCTTCTTAGAGTAGTTCGTGAAGACACTAAAAGGATTTGTTCATTAAAGAGCACAGCCAGAGGGTAGTAGGGCAAAGGGGTGGTTCGTACAAGAGTCTTTGGTATTCATAACAGAGTTTCTATTCATGTAGGACCCAAAAATGCCTCACTTATGGAGGGATGATGAAGATGTTCATCTCGTAAGTGATGAGTCCCAGGGTCAAGGGAGCGAAATAAAAATGGATGCAATTTTTAGAGAAAAGGGAATGAATTCTTGTATCGTTAACTCAGAGCCCATGCAAAAGTGGTTGGAGAGGTATGAGCTTGCTGAGGTGGCAAACACACAAGAAAGAGCCCAATTTCGAAAGAACTTCTCCACTCGCTCTTTGCCTCTTCCAGAAATTCTTCGATGTCTTCCAAACTTTCCAATGAGCAGATGGCTAGATGCAGCCATTTCACAAGCAAAGACAATAGGTGCAGATATCTATGAAGAAGAGGAGGAACTTGCAAAGGGGTTTGATTGGAAGGTAATGCTCTCTAACATTTCAAATTACTAATGTGTTAATCTTATGCATTATTGTGAACATCCTAATGCAATCCATTTTATGTATTGTCTAGTATTACAAATAAAATGCACTATGGTCTCATGGATGACACTTTTAAATCGCACACATTAACAAAAATAGGTCTACCTTTCATAATGGAGTGATGGTCAACTTTCATAATGGAGTGATGGTCAACTTTCTGCAAAAAAGTAGAGCTAGTGCAAGAGATGAAAATATCCAAGAAGGCCAACTCAAGTATTGTAGAGTGATCTAGAATATCTTGAAGCTATTATTTAGGAGGTTTGACTACTTTCAATTTGATGTGAAGAGGTTCAAAGTAGTCTCCACTAGAAGAAATGCAACAGTGATGCAAGACAAGAGTGGTTTGCTTCAAGTAGACTCCATGAAGCTATGGACGGATGAAAGAGAAACATTTGTATTTCCCTTAAACCATGAGCAAGTTGTCTTTACACGAGTTCAAAAAAAAGAATCATAGTGGCTATTTGTTTTACAAGTCTCTCTAGATTTATGAGGACATGGACATAGAAGAATATTAGAAGTATCATCCTTCCAATTTTCATAATTTTTAGACTCCGTTTGAGCCCTCAAATAAGCCCTGGAACCTAATTTTTAAGTAGGTCGAACACTAGGTCTGGACAGGGCCAAAACCACTCAAGAAACTATAAAAAGAGCTAAAGAGCTCATTTTTGGGGTTGGCTTGTTGTAGATTTGAGCTTTGTAAAAGAGTTCTTTTGTAATCAAAGACCTTGCATTGTTCCACTCTGCTCTCACCTTGTGTGTGTGTGTGTGTGTATGTGTGTGCATGTTTGTGTGCTTCTCACTCATGCACTTGTGCCTTCACTTGCTCATGGTCTTCATACCAGTCCTCACATCTCTACGGATTGACATTTATGAGGTGGACCTACTCACATTGGTACTTACCATTGTGCTAGAGTGACACCAAATTTGGTGCCATTGCCGAGTAGAGAGCTTGGAAGATGAGCATGTGATGGTAAGATGTAGAGTAACGATGTTGGAAGGAAAAAAAATCCATCATTTTCTGTTCAACTTCTGATTTCTTCTCCATATTCATCATCATCATCATCATCACCATCCTCTCCCATTTTCTTCTTCTCATATTTTTTTTTCATTTTTGATTGTACATTCACCTTGTTTTTCATTTGTGGCTCTGACCAAGAAGTGTAGAGGGAGTTCCGAGCTAAAACGCTGAAGAAATACTTTTGAAATGCTCTCAAAACACCAAAAAACTAAGTGACCATTCCCACGGCATGACATGAGATGCGTCAAGTATCATGAGTGCAATATCATGGGTTAGGTAAGAGACTTTGCATCTACATGCACATAGGAGTGACAAAGAGGACACAAGGTACACATATTTGCAAAAAATTTTGAATTTGGACTTCAAAAAATCCAAGTATCATGTTTGGTTGAGTTCAAGTATCACGATACCAGAACTCTCATGTATCATGATACTTGTCGAGTATCGTGTATCGTCTTCCAGTGTATCATGATACCTCACATGTATCGTGTTTGGGTTGAGTATCGCATATCGTGTATCGCCTAATTGTGTATCGGGATACTTCCTAAGTATCGTGTATCGTGAAGGTCAGTATTATATGGTCATGACTAATATTGTGTATTGTGGCTGATCTAAGCATCATATTGTTTGAGTGCAAGTGTCGTGTATCATGTATCATCCTCGAGTTGAAGTATCATGTATCGTGACCATCCAGTATCATGTATCACAAGTGCTCAAGTATCGTGTATCATCGAGTTGTGTATTGCAATACTTCTCAAGTATCGTGTATCGTCAAGGTGGTATCATATCGTGAAGCTGCATATATCACATATGTCTATCCCCTGGTATCGTGTATCGCCCCAATACTCATCAAGTATCATGTATCATCCAAAGACAAGTATTGTATCATGGGTCAATAGGTATCATGTATCATTTGCTCTCAAGTATTGCTAATACCTCCTAAGTATCATGTATCGTTTATTTTGAAATACTCCCTGAGAGATCCTGTTTCCTTGTTTTAACCCCCAAAACCCTAAACTGACATAACTTTCTCATACGAAATCCGTTTGTTGTGATTTTGGGTTTGTTGGAAAGCTCATTTTGAGTACTACAAAAACATTGACTAGTTATGGTGGAGTTATAAAGATAGTATTTTGAAGTTGACCCTCAAGTGGGACTAGGAAGCCAAGGGGGTTCCAAAGGATTTTGAGCAATACAAAGGGAAAATTGGGACTAGTAGACAAGGCTTATGAACCTGAGATCTGGTAGACACCTAGGCAAGGATAGACAAAGCATTAGATCATTTGAGGCTAGTGTCAACCATACAGCTAAGTCGTAGGCACAACAACTTAGTGGTTATCCCTACGTGCTAAGTTCAGACACAAGTAATTCTAAAATGTCCTTCAACATGGAGAGACCCACAGGTAGCCCAAACATTGGCTATTTGCAAACACCAAAAGGTCCCTATAAAACACAATTGGAATATATTTGGACCAACTGATTAGGTGCTTGCATCTATGAGGATGACCTAAGGAAATCAGTGGTCTAACTCAAAAGTCCAGATCAACCCTTTGGACTTGAATGCCTAGTGGTCAAGTTCGAAGAGGGTTTATACATTGATAAGGAAGGAACCATGTATGTGGTCACCAACTTACCAGACAAGACAGATGAGTTTGGAAATGTCATTCTTGAGAATGAGATAGGAGACCTAGAGCAACGAGATGTAGGACGAGAACCCAAGACTCTTAAAGATAAGTCAGTTTTGACCAGAGTGATCACTCTAGATTGGATGTCTCAAGACAACAAAAGCATTTAACTATTCTTGAATAGAGAAACAGAGGAAGCCTTTTGGAGATTAAAGCGAGATCAACCCAGCTCAATAGTCACCATCTATGAGTTCAAGGATCCGGAGATACCAGGAAAAGTTGTCTACATGGATAACACATCGAGAGAATGTTCTTGGTAACAGAGCATGACAGGCACACATACACTTGAAAGAGTGAATTGGTTTTCCCTCCACCAAGTTCTAATATGTCCCATGGCCTCCAAGGAGTAGCATCATCCAAGACTCATGAAACCCAACGAGAAGGAATCAGAGAGAGACTTGAAGTAAGCTTTGCAAACACTATGGGTAGAGACCAATCAGGATTTGAAAATGAAAGATATGAAAGAGAGAGAGACATAGAGCACAAAGGCATCAAAGAGATGAATGTGATTTTCCATTGCCTAGACCGTGAGAGTACCTAAGAACCCTTAGACCCTCTCAAGTGGTCAAGGCAATGAAGAACTATTTTGATGGGTCAAGAGATCCTTATGATCATTTGGTCGAGTTTAAACAAGTGTTAAGAGTTGAACAGGTTGAGGACTTGTTCACCCAATTCAAGCATTTGGTTTGACTCTCAAGGGCATTGCCTTAGCTTGGTTTCAACCTCTAAATAGTCACAATTATCGAAACATAGGCCAACTGCTAGAGGAATTCATTGTAGAATTTTCCATGAGTGGCATCACA
>MU264400.1:0-10000 GCA_020310875.1 Ceratopteris richardii
TCTCACTATATATACACGTACTCTTTAGTCATGCTCTGTGAGCCTCAATCTTCAGAGCTTATTGCAAGATTAGTGTGTGATCTCAATGCACACTTATGTAACAGTAAGTCATTGTACCTTCCACTCAATATAGAATTGATTTCATGATCATTTATTACCATATTGTCAAGTCTATTTGTATGAATTGTTCTCTATCACAATCTCTCAGTTTTCAGTCATCTTGTAGAGCAGATTTCTCTGAGCATGGTGGTTACTTTTTTTCAAAGCTTCAACTTGGTATTGGTAGCTCTCTAAGTATAATATCATCCAGAGTTTCATGTCAATTTGATCTGTGTACTGTGAGCAATGAACATTTAAGCTTGATTGTGTATAGATGTCTACTGCTCCCCCTAAAAAGTCGGGTTGGCATACGTGAATTGCTAAGTTCATTTCTCATCATATGGCTCATCATTTTCAGTGAAATAACTTGTAATAGGTTGCTTTGTTTCCTAATTAGACTCCTTTAAAAGATCTCTTGCCAATTTTGACCAGAGAAGGAGTACTGAATAAAATGTTGAGTGTCATAGTTCAAAAATAGAAGGTTTGAGCTAGTTGACTCTTAGTCAACTTATCTCTCTTGATTCAAATTTTTACAAGTGAAATTTCAAGGTTAATAGGGTCTCAAATATCATTGGCAAGGTAAAAGGGCCCCAAACACTTCTCTAGAGTTTTTGGTTGGTGTAGTGCAAGGATTTTGCAACACACTTCATCTTCAGGAACATATCAATCCATCTCTTCACATATCTATCTATCTATGTATCTATCTATCTATCTATCTATATGTCTATCTATCTATCTATCTATCTCTCTATCTATCTCTCTATCTATCTATCTATCTATCTATCTATCTATCTATCTATCTATCTATCTATCTATCTATCTATCTATCTATCTATCTATCTATCTATCTATCTATCTATCTATCTATCTATCTATCTATCTATCTATCTATCTATCTATCTATCTATCTATCTATCGATCGATCAATCAATCTATCTATCTATTTATATGTCTATTTGTTTGTCACTATGTCTATTTGTTTCTTTGTTTTTTTGTCTCTCTATCTATATGTTTGTATGTCTATCTGTTGTTTGTCTATCCCTTTGTCTATCTATCTTGAGAAAAAAATTTAGTTAATTAAATGCACTTTTTGATGGCCAAGGATTGTTAGAGATATAAACAATAATGTAAGTAAGTGCTTTAAATGTGAAGTGCTAAGTCCTCTAGGTTTTCTATAGTCATTGGAGATATCGGAGTACTATCAAGACAGTGTACCCATGCACTCAATAGTGGTTTTAATTAGGATGCTAGGAAAAAAGAATGATATTCTTATGGTGGTCAATTGTTTGAGAAAATTGGGAGTACTTTATTCCTACTAAGGAACTAGTGGAAACTCCACAATTTGTAGAACATTCATTCACAACTTTTTTAGACTACATGGTCTACCTAAATCCATAGATTCAACAAGGATCCCAATTTTATAGAAAACTTTTGGAAACATGTGTTTAATAAGCTTCTAGTTCAACTCAAAATGAGTAATAAAGAGCATCCACAAACAGATGATCAAACCAAAAGAGTTAATCAAAAACTAGAAAATATGCTGCAGGTATATGTTTCAATAAGGAAAACGGATAGGGTAGTTTTTTTCCATTAGCTGAGTTTGTTCTAAGAAGTCTAATAAGTTGGAATGGTTTGAAGTAATTTATGGGTTTATTCCACATAGTCCAACTACCATTGGGTTACCCAAGAAATCTATGAGTGCTTCATCACTCCTTACAAATATACAAGCTAACTTAAAGATAGCACAGTCTAATCTTCTACAAGTTGTTGAGAGGATGAAAGCATATGTAGATCGACATCACATACCACAAACATTTCAAGATGATGATCGTGTGTTTTTACACGTTCCACTCTGTTTGTCATTGACAATGTGTAAGAAACCTAAATTACCCCCTAGATTTTGTGGATCTTGGATAATAATGAAGATTAGTAATATCACATACAAAGTACAATTCCCATATGATTGTAGAGTTCACGTAATGTTTCATGCTAGCAACTTGAGACTATACATCTCTCGAGATGAGAATCGTGTGGACGGTATAGTTGCTTTAGGAGATAAAACATCTCGACGAGATGTTCCATTTCGAGTTCTTGACAAGAGGGAGCGACAATTTCAGAATCCCTACATACCATAGTGTTTAGTAGCATTGACCCACTATCCATTCACAGACACTACCTGGGAGTCAAAAGCTCTGATTTGCAAACACTTTCCCTCCTTGATCACTAAGGACTGATCTCTAGAAGCGGGAGAGAGTGTTAGATTTATTTAGACATCCTGCTTTACTATTAGTCTACCTACATTTGGTCAAGGATCCTAGTTGGAAAGAAGGAGCGAAGTCTCTAGCATGAGTCTTTCAGGTTAATCCATCTCCTCAA
This sequence comes from Ceratopteris richardii, assembly GCA_020310875.1. Lineage (NCBI taxonomy): Eukaryota > Viridiplantae > Streptophyta > Polypodiopsida > Polypodiales > Pteridaceae > Ceratopteris > Ceratopteris richardii. The sequence continues at coordinate 2,476 of MU264400.1, forward strand.
AGTGGCCATATGAGGGGTGTTGGACCATAGGAAGACTCTAGACATGCTAAGTGCAAGGGCTATTTAAGGTTGGGAGAAGAGTAGTAAGCAGCTATTTGGGATCTTTCAGATACATACATTCATTGATACATACATATGTACATACGTACATACGTGCATACGTACATTCATACATACATACATTCATACATACATACATACATACATACTACATACATACATACATACATACATACAAACATACATACATATATATACATACATACATACATATACATGCATACATAAGTATATAAATAGGTAGATAGATAGATAGATAGATAGATAGATAGATAGATAGATAGATAGATAGATATAGATAGATAGATAGATATAGATAGATAGATAGATAGATAGATAGATAGATAGATAGATAGATAGATAGATAGATAGATAGATAGATAGATAGATAGATAGATAGATAGATAGATAGATCGATAGATAGATAGATAGATAGATAGATAGATAGATAGATAGATAGATAGATAGATAGATAAATACATAGATAGATTGATCGACAAACAGACAGACGGACAGAGAGACAAACAGATAGATAGATAGATAGATAGATAGATAGATAGATAGATAGATAGATAGATAGATAGATAGATAGATAGATAGATAGATAGATAGATAGATAGATAGATAGATAGATAGATAGATAGATCGAGAGAGAGAGAGACATTCTTATTGTATGAGAATACAATAATGGAATTAAGAGCCTAGGTTATGTTATTCAAATCAATCATGGCATTCTCATGGATTGTGTGGTCTATCTGGCCACATGGATGTCATTTGTATCTCCACCTTCCTCTCATGAGTTTCAAATATTTGTATGGCTTCATTCATTCAAGATATTTGATCTCAAGATAAAAGACAACAAAAGTTATCTTTACATGATTTATTGGTCCCTAATGGAAGGAAGCTAAAGTTCTAAATTTTTTTAAATTTCAAGGGCACCATCAAGACTTTCTCATGGTTTATACTCTTATGCTATGATAAGCCTTGAAGTTAGAGCAACTTATACTAACATCACCAAAAGGAGCTTATACTTTTGGAATATAAGAAGATTCAACTAGTGGATCCTTATTAATTAATGAGCTTCCCCAAAAACAAGCAAAAGCTTATAATTATGTGAGGACAACAGTACCTAAAGAAGATGTTTGGTTAAACACCAAACCTAGAATCCTTTTCTAGTACATCTTCTTGAAAAGGGTACTTTCAAAATTCAAACAAATATAAGAGTGGTTGAATATTAGAGTTGTAAGACAAAAGTATGAGACATAGCAACTAAGTACATTTTTGAGAAGTTGTATACTTTATAGTTTTCGAGGACAAAAACTCTTTAAAGGGGGGAAGAACATATTACCAAACTTATCAAGGTTGATGCCATTGATTCCATGAGTATAAAATCATGGATGCATATGATGGGGTAGAAGAACATCTTTTAGGATATAGATGTTGCCAACAACCAACCTCATTGCATGCTAAAGTTAATGTAAATTGGGATCATATAAAGGTTAGTAAAGACTCGTAGAAGGTAGTTCCAATCAAAAAACTTAGAAAAACATGCCATAGCTTACACCTATCTAAAGGTAAGTGAAGCTTCAATTTCAATTATGTCATCTGCAATCTTTGAAAATTGGTAATTAAGTTGGTTAAAGGTGAAATTTATGTTCACTCTCTCACATAGGATTTCATAGAAGAGAAATCCAAATGCATTAGTGGATGCTTACACTTAAGTAGAAGAGATTCTTGAAAATTCCTTAAGTATTCAAATCTTTTTGTTAGAAAGTGTTGATATATTTAGGTAGTGATGTGTGTGAACACTCTAGGACCGCCGGGGCACTTTGTTCCCTCTTTAGGAGGTTTTTTTCCCCCGGCTTGTATATACGCCTATTGCCCTAATGGGCTACTTATCTTTGTACATTCTCTAGTAATACATTCAATCTTGTGTGTTGTGCTCCAAGCTTCTTCTTCTTCCTTGTGCTTTTCACGTGCTTCCGCAGACGTCGAACTCCAACAATTCGTATCAGAGCAGGTTGTCGCTTCTTCTAGGGTGCCGTCGACACTCCTCCGTTTGCAGTCTCAAATTCGCATGAAATTTGGTGAGCATACTCAGGGTGTTCCCGAGATCAAAACAGCTTCGCTATGTGTGCCGAAATCGCGATCTGAGCTCGTTTCGACTTTCGAACGCACTATCGCAGCGCTTGTGCACGCTATTTCGTCCTTTTGTGCCAAAGATATATACCAGTTTTTGTTCACCAGTTTAAGCGTCTCGAAGTCTGCTACAGGTCTAGCAGAACTTGTCTAGGCAGTTCCGTTCAACTTTTTGAGATACAGTCAATTTTCTGCATCAAGGTATTTTAGTCACCGGCCATGGCTGAAAGCAGTGATGTATTCCGTATGTTGGCTATTGAGGATAAGTTGGATGGTACCAACTACCCATTATGGGCTTATATGATGCGACATGTATTGGTTGCAAAAGGACTTTGGAACATTGTCCAGGGTGTTGAAAGACGTCCTGTTACACCTGCGACTACAGGTACTACAAATACAGGTGCTGGAGGTGTTGGAGCTGATGAAGATGGTGTCGAAGATGATATTCCGCAGATTCCTGTTTGTGCTCCTGTTTTCTGTTGCACCTACTGCAGAGCAGATTCGTTGGGATGGCAGAGATACCCCAGGCACATGCATTGATAGCTTTGTCTGTCAAACGTGCCATTATTCCTCACATTCGCTCTTGCAGAACAGCAAAGGATGCTTGGGATACACTTACCACTTTGTACCAGGCTAGGAATGAGCCTCATGTTGCTTACCACCGAAAACAGTTGGAGAGTGAGCACATGAATGAAGGTGATTCTATGGACAGTTTTCTTACAAAGATCAAAGACCTGAAGGAACAATTGATTTATGTTGATGAGGTTATACCAGATAGCTCACTTGTGCAGACCGTTCTGAATGGTCTTCCTGATTCATATCAGAGTTTGCTTCTACTCTTCGGTTGATGATGAAAGGCAATCTGAATGCCTTATCATTTGAGGAGTTAGTCTCTGTTCTGTTGCAAGAAGATCAGTCCAGGCAGAACAGGTCCATTATGCGAGTTGCAGATCAAGCTTTCCTAGCTAGTCAGAAGGGCAAAGGAAAATGGAGCTCTTCTACTAGTAAGCAGAAATCTGCAAATGCTGCACATTCAAAGAACCAAGACAAAGATGAGAAAAAATCAGAAAAGCAGAAATTGTTTTGTAAGTACTGTAAAGGCAATGATCATATCATAAAGAACTGTCCAAAATTGGCTGCTAAAGAGGCAAAGAAGAAAGAGGCTGGAATGGTTGTTGCAGAGGCCTCTACACCAAAAAGAGTCTGCAAATCTTGTGCAGGAAGAAGAATGGCGTTTACTACTGTCTGCAGTTTTGACCCATCTTCTCATGATCAGTGCATGTCTCCAGTAGACTCAGATGTTTGGTACTTTGGCAGTGGGGCGACCAAACATATTACCTCGCAGCGTAGTTTCTTCTCTTCACTCGAGCTTGCCCCTATAGGGAATACTGTCACATGCACCAATAACTCCTCTTATCCTGTTATGGGAGTTCGTAAGATCATTCTGACTACTGCTGATGGTAGTTCTTTCACTTTTTCAGATGCTTTATTTGTGCTTGGGATCAAAAAGAACCTGTTATCAGTTTTTGCATTAGCCAAGATTGGCTTGGTTGTGAAATTCGTTGATGACAGGTGTACAGTCCATGATCTCTCAAATGGCGATGTGATTATTGCTTCTGGGATTTATGTCGTGGGCTGTATAAGCTCATAGACTATGAAAGATCTGTGGATGATTCGGCATGTGCAATTCATGATTCTCAGGCTATGTCAGATGCAAAGCTTTGGCATGCACGCTTTGTTCATCTCACTTTTGCTAGTTTGTTACGCCTGCAGAAATCTGAAATGGTGTCCTCTTTGCCCAAACTTGAGGGACCTAGAAAACATGTTTGTGAAGGCTGTATTTTGGGCAAAATGCAGCGTTCTTCCTTTCCAAAAGATGGTTCAATTTGGGCTACGTAGAAATTGCAGCTTGTACATAGTGATGTATGTGGTCCTATGCAGACACCCTCTTTTGGCAATTACCTTTACTTCGTGACTTTCATTGATGATTTTTCCAGGCATGCATGGGTATATCCACTCAAAGAAAGTCCGAAGTGTTCATGTGCTTCAAACAGTTTTTCGTTTTGGCTGAATCTGTGAGCTTGTAAAATGGGCACCCCTCCGTTCTGATCGAGGGGGGGAATATATGTCTTCAGATTTTAATGCATTTCTGGCTGAATGTGCGATAAAACACTAGTGTACAGTGCCGTATACACCTCAACAGAATGGAATTGCTGAACGGAAGAACAGGTCTCTCATGGAGATGGCGAGGTGTATGGTCAAGATTCAGGCTTTACCTCATAGTTTCTGGCTTGAGGCTATCATGTGTGCAGCATATGTACTGAACAGGTGTCCCACTAAAGCGTTGCAGTCTATCACTCCATATGAGGCTTGGCATGACCGCAAGCCATCTGTTGCTCATCTGCGTGTTTTTGGTTGTTTGGCATATGCATTAGTGCCTGAACAACATCGCAAAAAATTGGATGATAAGGCAGTAAAATGTATTTTTGTTGGGTACAGTTCTGAAAGTAAAGGCTATCGTCTGTACCATCCACAGACTAAACGCATTCTGGTTAGCCGTGATGTTGTCTTTGTGGAAGAAGCTATTCAGCCATTGCTTTCATGTACCAAGGAGACATATGTTTAGCTCCAAAGACATGTATGATACTTTGATGCCTCTTTTTAGAGGTGGACAGGCTAGTGCTGGTCCTCATGAGGCAACTTCTCAGCCTTTGCAGGTTTCATATGATGATGCAGATCATTCCATTTCTGATGCAGATTTACATGATGCACTTGTTGATGAGAGAGCTGATATTGAGCAGGCAAAAACTATGCCAAAATGGCTGGTGCAGACTTTGCGTGACAGCAAATTAGATGCACCTTTGTCATATCGTACTCGTTCAGGCTCTCATAGTACCTCCTTTGCATCAAATTGCTATGCTATGGCTGCATCTAGTCTTTGTGATGAGAATGAGCCTATTTCTTTTGATGAAGCACAAAATTCAGAAAATTGGATGGCTGCTATGCAATCTGAATATGATGCTATAATGAAGAATGGTACATGGTCTTTATGTGACTTGCCTCCTGGCAAGAAGGCCATTGGCACTAAGTGGGTACACAAGCTGAAGCGTAAACCAGATGGTCCAGTTGACACGTATAAGGCTAGGCTTGTTGCAAAGGGTTATGCACAGGAAAGAGGCATTGATTTTGATGAGACCTTTGCACCTACATGCCGTATGACTACTGTTTGGAGCATTTGTGCACTTGCAGCCCATCATGGTTGGAATGTACATCAGTTGGACATTAAAACAGCATTTCTAAATGGTGACTTGCATGAAGAAGTGTATGTTTTTCAGCCCCGTGGCTTTGTGCAGAAAGGGCATGAAAACCAGGTTTGCAGGTTAAAGAAGGCATTATATGGTTTAAAGCAAGCACCACATGCTTGTATAAGAAGATACATGCCTATCTGATTGCACATGGTTTTGAGAACAGTCCAACTGAAAGCACCTTATATGTTAAACATGCTAATGATGTGCTTCTGATCATTGTTGTCTATGTTAATGACATGCTGCTTACTGGTCCTATTGAGACACATATTTCTGATTTTAAGGCTGATTTGCATGCCTCATTTGAGATGTCTGATTTGGGGCATTTGCATCACTATTTGGGCATTCAGTTTATGCACGTTGATGGTGGAATGGCTTTGTGTCAAACGAAATATATTGACACATTATTGCAGCGTTTTGGCCTTGAAGACTGTAAGCCTATTGCCACTCCTATGGAGACAGGTTTACGATTGAGTCTTCATGATGCTGGAGATGCATTTGATTTTGTTCTCTATCAACAGGTTGTTGGATGCTTGATTTACTTAAGCATTACTCGGCCAGATATTCAGTTTGTTGTCTCACAGATGAGCAGGTTTATGCATTGCCCAGGAGTCACGCATTGGAAGGCGGTTAAGCGCATCTTTCGCTACTTGAGTGGTACTCGGCTACTTGGGTTGTTTTATCCCAAGGGGGGATCACTACTGCCAGATTTGCATGCTTTTTCTGACTCAGATTGGGCTGGTTGCTATGAAACTCGTGTGTCCACCAGTGGTTTTTGCTTCATGCTTGGTAGCTCATGTATATCTTGGTTGAGCAAGAAGCAGCCTACTGTGGCCACTTCCACTTGTGAGGCTGAGTATAGGGCAGCTTTCACAGCGACTGTTGAATGTGTGTGGCTCAGACGCCTTATGGCTGATTTGGGTGTTGGCCAGTCTTCTGCCACCACCATCTTCACTGACAGTCAGAGCGCATTGGCAATCGCGAGGAACCCTGTGTTCCATGCTCGCACTAAGCACATTGAGGTGCATTATCACTATGTCAGGGAGAGGTTCTCTGCTGGGGAGATCAGCTTGGCATATGTGCCCACGCAGGAGAACATTGCAGACCTTTTCACGAAGGCTCTGCCTAGGGAGAAGTTTGAAGCTTTCCGCAAAGCTTTGGGCTTACTTCCTTTTGTGGAGTGATTTCCACATAGCTTGGCACTTCCTTATACATGAGTGCCAGCTCCTTGTTCACCGCATCACTCCCAGGGGGGATTTGTTGATATATTTAGGTAGTGATGTGTGTGAACACTCTAGGACCGCCGGGGCAACTTTTTTCCCTCTTTAGGAGGTTTTTTCCCCCGGCTTGTATATACGCCTATTGCCCTAATGGGCTACTTATCTTTGTACATTCTCTAGTAATACATTCAGTCTTGTGTGTTGTGCTCCAAGCTTCTTCTTCTTCCTTGTGCTATTCGCGTGCTTCCGTAGACGTCTAACCTCCAACAGAAGTAATCTAAAGATAAGAATAACTCTTTTTACTACAAATTGCTTGAATAGAACCAAAGGATCTTGAATAAGGGAAACTCAAGAAACTTGGAACTACTTCAAAAGTAAGGAACTATGTTGAATCCATCAAGAAAAATTGCTAAAAGCTTCCAAATAAGTGGAATGTCTTAAACCTTCTACCATGAACATTAATAAAATCATAAAATGATCTTTTGATAGAAGCACTAAAAAGCATTGTCAAGATACAAAACATAGAGGTAATTCCTTAACTTCCAAAGATTTAAGTAAAAGATGCTCTATGGAATATAGCTTCTATACTTCCATATAAATATTATCCACACATCTTTGTTGAATATAAGATATGGTGATATGGGGCACTAGACTTAATATTCACATGGATGTAGGAAAGTTGATATGGGATATCAAAACTTGAGATGTCAAGTATCTTTTATTCTTGGGTTCGTTACTTAAAGTACTATTAAATCCCAAGGGGAAATGAAACTTCATGATTTAGATGAAGTATAAGATGGT
>MU264400.1:15000-27354 GCA_020310875.1 Ceratopteris richardii
CACATCACACTCATGATGTAACACCAACTAAGATTTTGGTACCTCAATAGGTTAGATATCTCTCTATCTCCTAGAAACCCTAAAGAGAAGAGTCATAACTCTACTCCTAGTCTAACTAATGTCAATAACTAGATCATCTCATCTAGTCAAAGACCATCACTGGAATAACATAATTGCTCCTCTCTAGAGTCTCCATGTGAGACTCAATCTAACACTTATGATTAACTGATCTCCCTATTGTCTTTGATAGAAGAGTGCCACTTCTATCTAGACAACCAAAATGAGAAAGTGAAACTCTCTCTCTGTCTCTCTTTGTAATCTCCTCTAAGGAAAAGAGCTCTAGTAGTGGAATCTATTCCACTTTCCCTTTCCCTTTCACTTTCCAAGGAAAAAACCACATTGGGAGTGGATTAGATGCTTGCTAAAAGCTCTCATTTAATTTTTAGCATAAAAGCAAAAAACCTTGATTTAGGCCACTTTTAGGGAGCGAATTAGCATGCACTAAGGGAGGATTTGGAAGGGTGAAAATAGGCCCAAGCATCTTCATATACCAGTCTCTGAGTTCATCAAGAGAATTTAAGCATTTTCTTGATGGAAGAATGCTTTGGGCACCCCAAAGATCACACTTTCACACTTTTTCCATCCCCTCCAACAGTCCACTAGTTTGGCATGTCCCACTTGGAAATGCTATAACTTGGGCTAGAAAACTCCAAATTGGACGTGCTATAGCTCAAGAAATGAAGAATACTTCAAAAACTTAAGATTAATTTCAGCTGAAGAAAATATTGAATGTATGATTGAGCTTTCAAAAAGTTCTACCTTGATTGAAGAACTTGAGAATGCTCTTCAAGAAAAACTTGATTCAAACGTATCATTCTTGACTCTATTAAGAAATATGAGCTGATTTCTAATTTCTTAATACAAAATGTAGAACATTAGAAAAGAAGATGAAACCCATAGCTCACCCATCGCCTAAATAGATTTATGACATAATTAGATGATTTTCTAAGGATCATATTCTTAGAGATCGCTGTAAGGTAGGATATACATTTACTGAGGAAACTATGAAATATATAAAGTTTGGAGATGAATTTCTTTCAGAACTTGAAAAAAATCAATTTAGAATGGAAAGGAATTTTCCTTGTTTCCAAATGAAATAGGATGTGCTGATCGGAAGCTCATAGCTCCGATGATCATATTTATAGTACCAGCATATTCCATGGAATCTTCAATCGATACGAGTCCCAAAGGCTCACTTACCTGAGTTGAAGAGATTGTTAAAGGAGAAGATTGCCATGAGAATCCTAGAACCATCATTAGCACCATATTCAAACTGTTTCAAAGAGCACAAGGTCTACTTTCAGTTTATAAAAATAAATTTTGGAAAATATGTATTTTTGCAGGTCTAAACAGGTCTGCAAAGTGAGAATAGTTTTTGGCGACTACCTTTTGAGAGCCATATGTTGCAAACCGGGAAGGAGATTTGAGTAATTTTGCTTCGAGCCACTTGCGCATGATACATATCTCATTTTATGATTATTTGCAGGTCCTAAAATGGGTTTTGCAGATCTAAGGAGGGATTACAAATGCTTTTTCGAGATAAAATTGCATTATTTTGGTAATCATTTGACCATGTTTCATATTTTAGAAAGTGATCCAATGTTTTCGGACACTTCAAAGTTTATGTTAGGACTTGAGAAGGAAGGTGCAGAGGTCTCGACACTCGTCGAGAAGAATTGGATGCATGCAAAATTCCAATATCAAATCATTCAGGATCATATGCTTTATGCTTTCAAGCATCTTACTTTATTTTATGGCATGTTTGCTATGTACATGCATGGATTGGAGTGCATATGTCCAAGTTTATCATTTTTTGAATTCCAAAAGTATGGATCAACATGCGAGAAGTATACTTTTTTATTGTTCACAGGAAAGATAGTTGCAGGGACTACATGGTTATGCAACAAAGAGATTGTTCCTAGCATTTGTTTTTATGTTTTTGCAGGTTATGGAGTCCATGTATAAGTATATGGCGTGCATGCCATGGGCCTGTAACGCCCTATGTTGTTGGAAGGTCTGTGTGCCATTGAGTTTATAGTTAAAATTTTTTGGGATTCCATTTCCTTGGGGAAATGCTATCAAAATTTTTCCCACCTCATGGCGTTATATACGCACTTGCCTTTAGGTAAGAATGTTATGGCATGCTAACATTCCTTTTCTGCAAACATCAGTAAAGTGTTAGCATGCTTGTAAGCATGTATTTGATGGACTTAGGACCATCATAATAGTAGAGATAAGGCAACTTCAGTAGTTAGGATCCCTACACATAATCCTTATGGATTTAGACCGTAGGATTGCTAAGGGAAGGAGCTACACTTTCACCATTAGTAATGTGCACAAGCAATCCTATAGGTTTTAGGAAGTTGCATACAGGCACGGGAGATACATTTATGATAATCTCCAAAGTAGTGAGATTTACTTATCTTCACAAGAGTCTCACACTATGATTAGGAGACTATGGGGTATAACAAGGAATACCCAAAGAGTGAATAGTTCACTCATGCACATCACTTGAGCAAGTAGTGAAGCATTTCTGCTTCACTACTAAGGAAACCAATTAGATGGGATCACAAAGATGAGTTTCATGACACAGCATCGACGGGTGCTCATGAGATTCAAGTGATGGTTAGGAAGGCCACAGACATGGCACTAGCTTTATGACTTAGAGCATAGATCCCTTAGTCAAGAATAGTTGGGGTACCCAATACATATATATATGTTGGGATCTATAAAGAGGTACTTAGACCTAGTCTTGGTAACCTAACAACAAGTTGGTTTGAAACAGAAAGGGATATCCACTATCACATGTTGATTAGAACCAAACTAACTAATTCGAGGACATGGGACTCATTTGAGCCCATTGACATGATTTTAGGATATGAGATTCATTAGAGTCCACCTGCATATTCCATTACATGGAATATATATTTGGTTTAGTGTAGGTATGACACCATGAATTTGAAGAAGTTTTCACTAGTATGGGACGGTGGAAATGACTTCCCTTTGAGCACTCTTCTTCTATAACCAGGAAGAAAAGGACTCATCATTCATGGCATCATAATCTCATTAGATCAGAGGAGAGCTCTTAGTAGATATCACTTTAGGATTGGGAGTTATCCTTCATAGTTTAGGGAAGATTTATTCTTCCAGTAGAGAATGTGATAGGTGATTTTATCACCATTGATATCACATACTCATTTTTCAGGAAGAATAATTCCATTAGTTGATTGGATCATATAGATCCATGTATAGAGGATGGTTGACAGAGATTTCTCTTTAGTATGGATACACATGTGTTTATGGTATCATGTCATATCATTGCTGACCATTTTAGTAGAGGGCTTTGAACCTTATTAGGAATTTATTTTCTCCACTCTTCATTGCATACACCTTCATTAGTTACGGAAGATTTATTCTCCATCTTCATAGCAATATATGTAATGAGGGATTATGCATTAATTACATAAGAGAGGACTAAATAAATTCATTAGTTTCTCTTTAAGGAAAGGAGAAAAAGGGAATCATCTCAGAGATCAAGGAGACATCTCACTTTAGCTCAGAGGTCTCACTTTAGCTCCTATTCTTTGAGAGAGAGAAAAGGAAAGGAAACATGATTTCCTCATATGAGAAGAATAGACTATGCATTCCTTTAGACAGAAGAGGTGTTTAGAAAACATCTCTTAGTTTATATTCAGAAGGAATTCATTTACTCTACTTTTCAATATAATTTTCCATCACATGGGAGTCTCTTTCTCCACTATTTTCGAAGGAAAAACATGGAGAACTTATGTGCATGTTCTCAGTTATGGATGAGTAGAGCAAACAGATTCAACAGAATCTCTTTTAAAGGGACAGGGAAAAGTGGAATAGATTCCACTACTAGAGCTCTTTTCCTTAGAGGAGATTACAGAGAGAGACAGATAGAGAGTTTCACTTTCTCATTTTTCATGGTATTTCGTACACCATACCTCATGTATGTGTGAACTAATCCATGGGAAGCTTCGTACATGGTCTTTTTCTTACTCCTAAAAGTGGGTTTGGATAAAAATTAACATTTGTTTTTTTTCTTAAGTGTGGAAAGGGGGTCTTTGAGGATACAAAACTCCTCCTTAACTTATCATTTTAATGAATCTAATGATTCCCCTATAAAGTCAATATACCATACTCTCAGTATATATAGCTTTTCCCATCCATCCATAGTTGTTGCACCTCTTTTTCCCTCTTCCAAAATGGGAATTTCTTCGATTTAGGTGTTGAATTTTTTTCTCAATTGTGATGGAAGGGGGTTTTTGTGGAGCTTCAAACTCCCACCAAACTGAGGTATCTTTTGGATTTGTTAATCTTATATGGAATTCAATACACTAGAATATAAGTATGCATGATTTTTCCTACCAAACTAAGAAAAATCATGCATTATTTCCCTTGCCCAAAATGGCTACTTATCCAAAATAGCTCTTGAAATTTATGTAAAAATCATAAAAATAGGCTACTTTGGAGGTGCCTAAAGCTTACCCTTTGTTGTATTTTGAGGTAATACTTGACTCTAGGTAAGAGTACATATCTCATACTCTCCATACATATGATTTCGCTCCAAGATCTTGGCCCCCCCTAATGCTTTGTTATCATTCTCAAAAATGGAAATTCTTACAAAATTTCAAAAACACTCAAACCTGGAATTGAGGTCATAGCTCCTCCTCCTTTCTAGAATCATGTAGGATGCCATAAAGGTCCTTATCTTCCATTGAGGAGAGCATCATCTTCTACCTTTGCTAGTTGCTTTAATGATCGTCATCCGATGTCCCAAACAAACTTTTGCACTGCCTCTTCTTCTTAAGTGGTGTGACTCCTCAAGCTATCTGGTATGTGATGAAAACTTAGGATGAAGCTTCGGATAAAAAAACATGCCCAAGGATGAAGCTTCGGTACAATAACCACATGCCAAACATGGCCATGATGTGGGTACATCGCCTATTAGAAAGATCTTGTAGATTCCTTTAGAAGGAGATGTCATCAAAACAAGAAGGAAACGTGGATAGCCCATCTTGCATGCCTCCATCAGGTCCTCTGTTCGAATTCTGGAGCACGCAATTGCGTGATTATCATTCCCTGCTCAAATACCAGTGTGATAAACTTCCTTTTGAAAGCGCTTGTTGTCGTTGTTGTTGTGAGCCACGCGAGGCCGTCCTCCACTCAAAGACACATATAGGTTTTGGTTTCATTTTCCTCCCAGCCACGTCCGATATGCACTCTAATAATATCTTCTCTTATCTCACATCATAAGAGATAAGTGAGACTCTTGTCTTGTTATTCTACCAGATATACATAATGTCTCTAATGATGCCATGTGGCATCTATGCCACCTCACCCAAGAGGGTGTGCATCCATAATGTGACAATACCCTTAAGACTTAACCATTAAGCTAAGTGGAACATTTGTTTACAAGAGCACATGAACTTTTGTGTAAGTCTAATCTAGAGATCTTTGGCCATACACACAGGTGACCAAACGATGTTCCACTTCATATCTAACTGAATCTACTAGACCCTTAGATCATAGACTGACTTTATTACATTCTTCCCCTCTTAGAAAAAATTTTAATTTTGAAAAATTGAGCTATATAAATATTGTAGGGAACCTCTGAGCCTCATGTTCTAAAATCGAAAGAACATGTCTCATCTCTGTGGTGGGATCCATGCCCAAATGATTCAAAACAACATCTAGCTTTTCATTTTGATGAAGTGATCAAAGTATAAAGTAGTGAATGAATAATAAGGATGGATTTAAAAACATCCCAAGCAAATTCACTATTTTACTAGGTGTGATATGGACACAAACATGTGAAACAGATGAATTCCAATTACTAGCCTATTTTTGGGTATCATTGGTGCGTAGACTTAGTAATTTAGGTGGGATTTTTATCCCTATCAAGACTTTGAGAACTCTTAATTCACTTGACTATCATTTGGAAAACTAGAAGTCTGGTTTTCTCAAACATCTAACTTGGATGTTTGTACTATGATTTACTTCCAACCAACAATTAATTGAAAACATCATGATCTATTCCTTAGTTGACAAGATCATTTCAACCAATGTTTGTACTATGGTTTACTTCCAATCAACATTTGTACTATGGTTTACTTCCAACTAACATTTGTACTATGGTCTATTCCTTAGTTGAAAAGATCATTTCAATGTCAAAGTCCTACTTCTTCATAAATTTATCAAATATTTCTAAATCAAAAACACTTTATCTTGAAGTGCTTCATAATTTGAATAAGAACAAGTCTTTTCCCTATTTGAAAAAGAAGATCTTGTAAGTTACTTACTTTGTATCTTCTTACTTACTTGATCTTGAAGTATCTTGAGATCATGCTTTTGCCCTCATTGAATTTAAACCTCCTTTGAGATTTTAATTCCCTTGAGGATCAAATCTAACTTCAAGTTTCATTTTAGGATGAAAAGATAAGTATCATCCCATGGTCCAATGTTCTATATGATCTTTCCTACATCAATCTAAGTATAAAATCTGGTGTCCTATACCACCCTATTTTATATTCGCATTGACATGTGAGTGATACTTATCCTGAAGTCTAAATATCTCTTGATAGAGTATCTTCTCACGTCAATTCTTTAAAAGAATATTAAAGTTTCAAGCATTACCTCTAACTAGATTTTCTAGGTTTTCATTCCTTCATACCATCGTTTTCCATCTCATGCTTTTATTTTGGAAACTTGAAATCTTTAGATAGAATATCTATCCTTCTTTGCTAGGGTCTTTAATATAAAATCGGTTATAGTTCCAAGTTCTTGAACTTCTCCAATTCAAGTCCAATTGGTTATAGTTATACTTTATCAATTTGTAGCAACAAGAGCTTTTCACTTCTTGTCTTTAGATTCCTTTTTGTTGAAGCTTAAGTAGCTATCCCAACCGAGACTTTACAAGAATCACTCTACTGCTTAAGTCTAAGCATTCACTCATGCTTTTTGGATTTTACCAAAATCCCTTTAAGAATAAGTAAAATTTGTGTTGTACCTTCCATAGACTTAATTATCATCCTCACGGTTGCAGACTACATACTTGAAACATTTTACTCTATTTAGATTTGGAACAGCTTACTCTTTTCACATTGTCTATTAGATAAATAGAACTTGACTGAATGATTCCCAAAAGCAGTTTAATTGCCAACACTTTGGAAACTTTAAAGTCATTCTAATTGCAAATTCTTGGACAAACATTACCAAGCTTGATCAAGTTTGGTTGACCTCGCAACAAGAATAAAGACTGAGTCTTTATCATTAAGATCTCTTTAACCTACCCAAAGCTTCTTTGCTTACCCATGGGATTTTAGAGATTTTTTCCTCAACTCAGTCCAAGCATGTGCTAATGCCTTTCAGATTTTAAATCTAAGAATCTTATCAATATTAATACACCTTTAGGTGATATCAACCATTGGACTTTAAGTACCACTACCAGTGGTTTGGGACTTTTTGGGAAATAAGTATTGTTTAACTAGCTTGAAGAATTCCATTCTCACTACTAGGTTCTTCCAATACTTGAGATCCCTTCTAAGGAATCAAATCACCTAAGAAAATGATTCATCTAGGAATCTTTTGCATTGCTGGAATGATATTTGAAAGGAATTCTAAACTTTTAGACAATATTCAGAAGCTTCATTGCTTCAATTGTGTTTATTTCCTTAGTATCAAACTAAAGGATATACATCATCTCTAGGATATGGTTTCCCATTCCATTATGAAATTTTAACTTGAACTTTCATTCACGTGATGTGTTTTCATGTCCTTGAGTTTGAAATAATCTTTCACTTATTATTGGTCAATCTTTCAATGTTATTAGATTACTTTAAATATATTGTGGCAATCCACTATGATTGCATAGTTTAAAGTACAAGCATCTTATGATTGAACCAATGGAAAATAATGTCACTATGAACACTTCATTGTCTTCTTTTCTTAACCATCAGTTAGGCTTCAAGATTCGCATCTTTTTTCTAGGAAATATACATGAAAAGAAATCGATGTTTTCATCATATGATAGATTCTATCTTTAGAGTATGCTTTTCAAATGGGATATCTTCATATACATGTCCTAACATTTGTATGAACTTTATGGCTTATTTTGGGAAAAAGTTCATGGAACAATGAAGATCCCTTTCTTCGAACTTCTTGTATTCCTAAAAGTAACTTTCACCTTGAATATGATAGGAACAACATGTGATTCATGGAATAGAAGACTAGACTATTTCATTTAATGGCTTATCTTTGGGAAGTATCACATTCCTAAATATCACTTCTCTAGGCTTTCCTCCTAAGCCACAATTAGCTTAATATGAAACCAAAAAGTAACTCTCTGATCCTTCTAAAAGGAAGAGTTCTTTCAAAGTTTCCAAGTTTACTTAGCAAGTTGTATCATTACCAGGGATGCCATTATGGAACCTAATATCCATCTATTGAACATCAAAGTTCAATTGAAGCTAAAGTTCAATATTTGATTTCCATCACTCCTTGGGATGGAATCACGTGAGAACTTACAAATGCAAGAGAACCAAGATTACGACCACCACATGCTAGAGAGATAAGTCTCCTCCCAACAATGTCTATATATATATATATATATATATATATATATATATATATATATAGCTGCTCTCTAAGGGATTGCCTTCTTGGGCAAGTGGATTCTAACCATCCATGTGTTGATCGTGTAACTGCATGTGCACCAAGTGTTCCAGTTAATTGGAGTTACCTCAAGTGGATGCTTCTAGAAGGTTCTGGATCTCTTTGGGTAAAATTCACTCCCTATGCTTCCCATGGGGATTGAAACCAAGACCTTCTCCTTCAACCTTGAGACTTAACCACTAGGCTAAGTGGATTACTTGTTTACAAGAGCACATGACCTTCTATGTAAATGTAGCCTTGAGATCTTTGGTCGTCATGGTAACCAAACAGTGTCCCATTTCATATCTATCTCAACCGACCAGCCCTTAGATCATAGACTTACTTTATTACAAAATACTTGTCTACAAAGAGAACAAGAAGGAAAGGATGATCTTCATAGATATTTTAAAAAGCATATTTTCACAAGCTTCCAAAATTTTTTAGCATAGATTATGATGATGAGTCTAAAAATGATGGAGGATCTTGCAAATTATATGAAGAAGAAACTAAGTTGAAAATGAAGATAGAAGAAGAATTATCATATAGGAAAAAATCTTCAAATCTTCAGTAATTCAACCATATCTCCACATCACCTTTCTAAGCTTTCATGGTCGACCACTTTATTTTGGTTAACTATGTCATCCATTTTTCTCTACATCTTAAGATGCAATTACATGAGATATGTGTCATGTGTTTTGGTACAGTCACAAGGGCTCCAAATGAACATATGTTGAAACAAGAACCCTTGGTTCTTCTCAATGTCTTGAGGCGTATTCAAAGGACATCAATGTCTCTTGAACCTCGGGATGTACCCTCCATTGTGAATCCCTTATGTCCCAAGTCTTGTTTTAAAAGAAAGAGGAGGGGGGAGGGGAAGGGAAGAAAGGGGAGGAGGATAATTTGTAGAACCCAAATCTTTAGAACCTTTTCACAATATGCATATAGAATTTTTACATGCATCTAATTTAACTCTTCCTTTAAGTCTCCTCAAGGATTCCATGATCTACTTCACATTTTATCATATACACCTTAAAAGGAAATGCCATATACTCCATGATCTACTTCTCACATTTTATCATATACACCTTAAAAGGAAATGCCATATACTCGTGAAAATCATATAAAGCAATCAAGTTCTCTTTGTTTTCTTATTCAAAAAAATGACTTTCTGTGCTTGTAATAATTCTCATTATCAAATCAATTTGATACATATTATAACATCTTAATACTATCATTGAAGTTGTATGTTTAAAAACACAACTAACAATGAACGCATAAAACATGTGGTATTTCACATTCCATTATCTCATTCATTTGCAATAGTTTCTCATAATCATATTACAAACTCGAAAGGGATGTGCAATCTATAAGATGTATATTAATAATTATATGAAAAATGTGTAACTTCTTATGGAGATATGATATGCCCATATAAAATAAGATAAGTAGAAAGTGAGACAAACGTGAGAACAAGTGTGCTGGATATCTCGCCCTCACATTGTACTACAGTTTTTCATCAAAATGTTATGCCGATTGTTACTTTACCAATCAACTAGCTTTTTGAAATGATTGCATAATAATGTGTTCTTGGTGCATTATGCAAATATGAGAAAATTACAATTTAAGTTATTGACAGAGAATAGTTATGGAACAAAAGAAATGGAAGCATCACTCAAAAGTAGAGCTTAAGATGATACATCACTAATAGGAACCGAATATAATGCAAATCCACAAAAAACTGCTTCAATTGACATATTAAATGTACAAGTTGATGCAAAAGAGAATCCTCACAAATAACGTTAATCATGAAGAGACTACAGATAATAGAAGGATCACCTCCAAAATGCCATAGTTACATCAAACATAAATTAAGTAAATTATGACCACAAATACCAAAAAATGATTGTATGATATGGTTCTTCACACGAAGTTTTCATCATATGTTTGAAAAGATACATTCACAAAGTTCTAACAGCTTGTGGAAAAAAATGCCAATGCTACATAGTTATCATGAGAAGTTTAATGAATCTAGAAAACAAAAACAAGTGCAACGTTGAAGATTTCTTTGTCCTTCAAAAAAGATAACTTACATAGTTATATGGCAATTATCAATATGAATAGCACCATCGACAATGAAGAGGAAACCAACTTTCAAAAAAGATACAATAATTTGAATGTGGTTGGTGAACTCCTCAAGAAAAGAAGCATCTTATCGACACATGGTGTTAATAGATGTAGTGCTCACTTGAAGTTTTGCATTATCAAAATACAACTTATCAATGGTTTATAAGGAAACTGTGAAGCTATTTGAAGGAAATACAAACATGTATACTGCAATAACTAGAAGTTCCATGAATCTCCTAAACACAGTGTTAGATTTGACTAAAATGAATTGACTCACGTTACTGCTTGACTGTGGGAAAAAATATGCATCGTACAAGAGGGAGAGAGGAGATCCAAAGGGCCTTTTATGCTTGCATGGTTAGGTCACAAACATCAATTGAACATCCATGCAACGTTCAAATGTCAACCAATAAAGAAACAAACATTTCTTGGATCTTTTTAGTTTACAAGTTGGATACAAATATCAATAACAATAGTACTTGAATCAAATTGAGTTCCTCTTGAGAGGTTTTGAAGAAAAGGTTCTTGATTGTGGTTAACGTGAGACATGTTCCAGACAGATGAGATTCCCTTCGCAATTCCAAAGGCAAGGCCTATGACAGAGTTCTGCTTCGTG
This sequence comes from Ceratopteris richardii, assembly GCA_020310875.1. Classification (NCBI taxonomy): domain Eukaryota; kingdom Viridiplantae; phylum Streptophyta; class Polypodiopsida; order Polypodiales; family Pteridaceae; genus Ceratopteris; species Ceratopteris richardii. The sequence continues at coordinate 26,477 of MU264400.1, forward strand.
TTAACATGAGCATCCTTGTTCAAATAAAACATCAACATATTAATGCAAATATAAAGCATATGGATATAATTGTAATAGAGAATGATCTCAAAGGTGATGTTAGCAAAAACACTTCCAATCATGGAGTTTTGAGCAATTTAGCTCTAGAAATTAATCACAAATAGCTTCGTTTCCATTTTCAAAGGAAGACATGAACCTGCTACGACTATCTATCCATAACATTCTTCTATTCTTTTTTCTTATATCTTGAATTATTCATGTGAAACACTTCTCAAAACTGAAGTATAACGTTAGCATTTGTTGTTTGGTAGACATTGCATCCTATCTAGTAAATAGGGAATATATCTATGGGCTCTAAAAACATTTGTTTTACGAAAGTATGTCATGATTGATTGTATATGTATGGGCTGTAGAAACAATAGAAAAAATGCCAAACAATTATAAGTTCTCCGAGTTTGAATTCTGTATCCATGATACAGTCCATACGTGTGAAGGATTTCATACACTTGATGAATTTCAAATAAATACTTGATTCATAACGTGTCTCCTGCACCACTAAAAGAAGTAAAATAAACAGATGGAAGAAAAAGGGGGGGGGGGGGGGGGGGGGGGGGGGGGGGGGGGGGGGGGGGGGGGGGGGGGGGGGGGGGGGGGGGGGGGGGGGGGGGGGGGGGGGGGGGGGGGGGGGGGGGGGGGGGGGGGGGGGGGGGGGGGGGGGAGGGGGGGGGGGGGGGGGGGGGGGGGGGGGGGGGGGGGGGGGGGGGGGGGGGGGGGGGGGGGGGGGGGGGGGGGGGGGGGGGGGGGGGGGGGGGGGGGGGGGGGGGGGGGGGGGGAGGGGGGGGGGGGGGGGGGGGGGGGGGGGGGGGGGGGGGGGGGGG
>MU264401.1:0-27339 GCA_020310875.1 Ceratopteris richardii
AAGCTCCAAGAGCTTGGAATTTTAGATTGGTGACTTATTTGCAAGACCAAGGATTCAAATCTAGCAAGGCGGATACCTCTTTGTTCATAAGAGGAATGGATCTGAAGTGATCTATTTATGTGTGTATGTTGATGATATTATTATCACAGGCAATGATCTTGAAGGAATCAAACAGGTAAAGACTCAAATGAAGGAGGAGTTTAAAATAAGTGACCTCGGACCACTCACTTATTTTCTTGGATTGGAGTTAATCTACAATGATTCAAGTATATACATCACACAAAGGAAGTATGTCCATGACATGCTCGTCAAGTTCAAGATGGAAAATACCAAGTGTGTAGGTACACGTATGGAGCAAAATCATAAGCTTAGTGCTTATGAAGGAGAGCCAATTGAAGACATCACAAGCTATCAAAGCTTGGTTGGAAGTTTGAACTATGCAACACTCACAAGTGTGGATATATGCTATAATGTTAGCATATTGAGTCAATTTATGCATAAGCCGAGAGACTCCACATGAAAGCGGCCAAGAGAGTCCTCAAGTACCTAAAGGGGACTGTGAATGAAGGTTTGTTTTATTCATTTACTTCAGATATTGAGCTAAAGATTTACTCAAATGCAGATTGGGCCGGATCTAGAGATGATAGAAGAAGCACACCCGGGTATATATCATTTGTAGGTTCAAAAATCATTTCTTGGTCAATCAAAGAAGCAACCAACCGTGGCATTATCTTCTACTGAAGCCGAATATAGAGGTTTGGCTAATGCAACTCAAGAAATCATGTGGTTAAAGTCTTTGTACACAGATCTTGGACTTCATTCTTCAACACCTCACATTTTTTGTGACAACACAAGCTCAGTACATCTAGCAGCTAATCCGGTATACCATGCTAGAACCAAGCATATTGAAGTCCACTACCATTATGTAAGGGAGAAGCTAATGAGCAAGGATATTCAACTATCCTATGTCTCTACAGATATGCAATGTGCAGACATGTTGACTAAAGCTCTTGATGGTACAAAGTTAAGTAGATTCAAGTTGATGATTGGCTTGCAGGAAATCAAGGGACAATTGAAGACTTATTTGGAGCCCAAGCATGTTAGGCTTGAGGGGGAGCTGTTGGTGCATTTTACCCAAGCCTACATGCTTGATATGCTTGATATGCTTGATATGCTTGATATTATGATCATTGTAAGTCACATGTGTAGTCATGCGAAACACCTCTTGTAAAAGAGTACATTTTATCTCTTGTAATTGAAAGAAAGAAAAAGGAAAAGAATGGCTTACCTCATCCATGATGTAAAAGCAAACTCGTGGCTCTAACTACTTAAAACCACGAATTTTTGAGCTGAGGGAATATCTCCTAACTTTGGGGATCACTTTTAGTGGAGCCATTCAAATTTGAATTCAAAACTCCCTCCAAGAATAGCTATAAAAAGAGCAAGAAGGAAGAGGCAATTAGCAAGCCTTGTACATGACCACTTCATGTCATTTTGTAGAGATTGAAGAGCTTAATCCATAGCTCTATTATTCTACTCCCATTGTGCAAAGACTCATTGCCAATGTGGTTGTAATCATATATGAATCTATACATTTATCATTATGTACTTCTCTGTTTTGTTCTCTGTTATACTCACTCATAGCAATACCTTCAGAAGGTCATATCTCGAGTTCTACTCAACATTTTTCAGTGTTTTAATGGATGTTGGATAGCTCGTACCGTCCGCGGTCTGCATGTAATATTTAATTGTCATTGGACGTACAGTATTGGAGATATCTGCATTTTACTGCTCACTGGTCTATCTCTGCAGAGCCTCGAGAATGGTGGGCATATTCCAGAAATTGATGAATCTTCTTCTCAGTGCTCAGTCCATCATTTGAAGTGTTTTAACTTGGATTGGAAAGCTTGCTAAGTCTGTTTGCTATGCCCAAAAGGAATTTATCTAATTCCTACCAGGTTCAGAGCACTGTTCATTTTTTCCAGTAGGTGTACGTCCAAAAATAGCAAGTTTTGGAGCTAGTCATTCCGCAACTAGTCTGTCTTGACTTAAACTTTTGGGAAGCATGTTCCAAAGTACTTCGTTGATATTTTGGTGGATTTAGAAAGCTCAAAGGGTCTACTAATCAGCTTTGAACTCTCAGTTGGCTGGCGTGAAGCTGGTTGTAGCAGCACCAACTCATCTTTGGATTGCATCCACCATCTTTGTTCACAGTGGTATCAGAGCATAGTCAAGCAACATGGGAGATGGATTTCCATCAACAATTGACAAATTGGATCAAAACAACTACCCGGCAGGGTCTCTAAGGATGGAGGCTTACCTTCAAGGGAGGAATCTATATGGATTCATATCCGGAGATGAAGCAATGCCAACCATGAGGAACAAACGGCAACCATCACATGAAGAAGTGGAAGGACTTACAAATTGGTGTTCGAAGGATGCACTTGCAAGGTCCTATATTCTGAACTCAATCTCTGATTTTCTTTTACCTCATGTCAAGGGATGCAAGACATCAAGAGAGACCTGGAATGCACTTGCTTCTTTCTTCTCTTCCAACACTTGAGCAAGGAAGAACCAATTGTGGATGGAGTTCACAACAATGAAGAAAAGCCCGAAGCAAAATGTGACTGATTATGTCACAAAGATGAAGGAGATTTCTGACCAACTTGGAAGCAATGGAGAGGTAATTGAAGAGGATCAAATCATTAGACAAATCATAAATGGAATCAAAGCATACGACAAGTGGGAGTCATTCACAACAGCCATGGATTTATACATGGATATGCATGTACCCGACCTCAACACACTCATGGGCCAACTCTTCACTCATGAAGCAAAGATTAGCAAAGGTGGTCAATCCTCAAGAGGTAATCAAACTTCTGCCTTATATTCTGATAAAGCTAAGTTGAAGGAAAAGGCAAAGAATAGGAAGAATGAAGATGAAGGTAGCTCTTTCCAAGCAAACTTTGCAGGTAGAGGAAGAGCTAGGAAAGAGGCAGAGGTGGAAAGCAAGGCAGGGGGAGATTCCAATCATCTCAACCTTGCAATATATGTGGCTTATCTAACCATACTACAAAAAAAGGAACCACTCCTTATGAAGTATGGAATGGAAGAAGACCTAGTCTAGAGCATTGTAAAATCTTTGGATGCTTTCCTATGCTCACATTCCTTCTCAAGTAAGAGGGAAATTGGATCCCAAGGCAGAGAAGTGTGTATTTATTGGTTATGATCAAAACCAAAAAGGATATAGATTGTACAATCCACCAATAAAGGATTTTCTGTGAGTAGAGATGTAGTTTTTGATGAAAACAAATCATGGTTTGATGATGACAGGAAAGTGAAGCTGCCATATGACTTGGATGAATATTTTCCATCACCTCACCAAAGGAGCCAAAGCAGATTGAAGAAAGCGATTCGGAGATTGACCTAGAAGACTTGGAAAGACTAAAGCTATGGAAGAACAAAGGTAAAGCAAAGATGCAGGATGCTACATATGGACCTGAGATCTCACATCAACCACTTAGAAGATCTTCAAGGGAGAAGAAGAAACCAGAGAGGTCTGGTTATGATACTTCTTTGGTCACCATGCACTCAATCTACATTGCAAAGGATTCAACCAATGAAAAACCTACCACATTCAAAGAAGCACAAAGCAAGAAAGCTTGGAGAGATGCAATGGATGAAGAAATGGAAGCCTTGAAGGAGAATGACACTTGGGAGCTTGTACCTAACAAGCCATCTATGAAGGTAATTGGATCTCGATGGATATACAAAATCAAGAGGAATCTAGATGGAAGTATATATAGACACAAAGCAAGGTTAGTTGCTAAAGGGTTTGCTCAAACCCATGGTCTTAATTATGAGGAGACTTTCTCTCCTGTTGCAAAAATGCCTACAATTAGGGTTCTCATAAGTCTTGCTACATCTAGAAATTGGAATCTTTATCAACTTGATGTAAGAATGCTTTCTTGAATGGATGGATTTCTGAGGAAGTGTATATGGCACAACCTCCTGGATATGAGGATGCAAATCATCCTAACTATGTATGCAAACTAAAGAAAGCTTTGTATGGATTGAAGCAAGCTCCAAGAGCTTGGAATTTTAGATTGGTGACTTATTTGCAGGACCAAGGATTCAAAGCTAGCAAGGCGGATACCTCTTTGTTCATAAAAAGGAATGGATCTGAAGTGATCTATTTATGTGTGTATGTTGATGATATTATTATCACAGGCAATGATCTTGAAGGAATCAAACAGGTAAAGACTCAAATGAAGGAGGAGTTCAAAATAAGTGACCTCGGACCACTCACTTATTTTCTTGGATTGGAGTTAATCTACACAGATTCAGGTATATACATCACACAAAGGAAGTATGTCCATGACATGCTCGTCAAGTTCAAGATGGAAAATACCAAGTGTGCAGGTACACCTATGGAGCAAAATCATAAGCTTAGTGCTTATGAAGGAGAGCCAATCGAAGACATCACAAGCTATCAAAGCTTGGTTGGAAGTTTGAACTATGCAACACTCACAAGGGTGGATATATGCTATAGTGTTAGCATATTGAGTCAGTTTATGCATAAGCCGAGAAGACCCCATATGGAAGCGGCCAAGAGAGTCCTCAAGTACCTAAAGGGGACTGTGAATGAAGGTTTGTTTTATTCATTTACTTCAGATATTGAGCTAAAGGTTTACTTAGATGCAGATTGGGCCGGATCTAGAGATGATAGAAGAAGCACATCCGGGTATATATCATTTACAGGTTCAAAAATCATTTCTTGGTCATCGAAGAAGCAACCAACCGTGGCATTATCTTCTACTGAAGCCGAATATAGAGGTTTGGCTAATGCAACTCAAGAAATCATGTGGTTAAAGTCTTTGTACACAGATCTTGGACTTCATTCTTCAACACCTCACATTTTTGGTGACAACACAAGCTCAGTACATCTAGCAGCTAATCCGGTATACCATGCTAGAACCAAGCATATTGAAGTCCACTACCATTATGTAAGGGAGAAGCTAATGAGCAAGGATATTCAACTATCCTATGTCTCTACAGATATGCAATGTGCAGACATGTTGACTAAGCTCTTGATGGTACAAAGTTAAGTAGATTCAAGTTGATGATTGGCTTGCAGGAAATCAAGGACAATTCAAGACTTATTTGGAGGCCAAGCATGTTAGGCTTGAGGGGGAGCTGTTGGTGCATTTTACCCAAGCCTACATGCTTGATATGCTTGATATGCTTGATATTATGATCATTTGTAAGTCACATGTGTAGTCATGTGAACACCTCTTGTAAAAGAGTACATTTTATCTCTTGTAATTGAAAGAAAGAAAAAGGAAAAGAATGGCTTACCTCATCTATGATGTAAAAGCAAACTCGTGGCTCTAACTACCTAAAACCATGAATTTTTGAGCTGAGGGAATATCTCCTAACTTTGGGGATCACTTTTAAGTGGAGCCATTTGAATTCGAATTCAAAACTCCCTCCAAGAATAGCTATAAAAAGAGCAAGAAGGAAGAGGCGATTAGCAAGCGTTGTACATGACCACTTCATGTCATTTTGTAGAGATTGAAGAGCTTACTCCATAGCTCTATCATTCTACTCCCATTGTGCAAAGATTCATTGCCAATGTGGTTGTAATCATATATGAATCTATACATTTATCATTATCTACTTCTCTGTTTTGTTCTCTGTTATACTCACTGAGAGCAGTACCTTCAGAAGGTCATCTCTCGAGTTCTACTCAACATTTTTCAGTTTTTTAATGGGTGTTGGATAGCTCTTATTGTCTTCGGTCTGCATGTAAATTTTCATTGTCATTGGACTTACAAGTTTGGAGATATCAGCATTTTACTGCTCACTTGTCTATCTCTGGAGAGCCCCCAGAATGGTGGGCATGTTCCAAAAATTGATGAATCTTTTTCTCAGTGCTCAGTCCATCATTTGAAGTGTTTTAACTTGGATTGGGAAGCTTGCTAAGTCTATTTGCTATGCCCAAAAGGAATTTATCTAATTCCTACCAAGTTCAAAGCACTGTTCATTTTTTCGAGGAGTTGTATGTCCAAAAATAGCAAGTTTTGGGAGTTAGTCATTTTGCAACTAGTCTGTCTTGACTTAAACTTTTGGGATACATGTTCCAAAGTACTTGGCTGATATTTTGGTGGATTTAGGAAGCTCAAAGGGTCTACTAATCAACTCTGGACTCTCAGTTGGCTGGTGTGAAGCTGGTTGTAGTAGCACCAACTCATCTTTGGATTGCATCCACCATCTCTCTTCACAGTTCAAACAAAATCAAGAACTTAATGAAAGTTACATAAATAAATATATATATGTATTGAAAAGGAAAGCAAGCATGAGTATCACTTGCATGCATTTATGGGTTACTTTCATGAAAAAGGAAAGAAGAATGTTTGTGAATTTTTTCTTTTTAAAAGGGTGCTTTGTCACACAAATTAAAGTTCAATGATTACTTTTACACACAATCCAAGGTTTTCTTCAATTAGGTAAAGGTTTTAGATTTATAAAAGCATGTGCATAATCATGTTGAATCACAAAAGCAAGCATGAGTAGTGTGTTTGTGCATAATATATATGCATGAAGTATGTGCATGCAAACACATGCAATGCATGCAAGCACATACATGAGTTACAATCATTATACGATTCTTTGCATATAGAGTATGCATTCAAGTAAAATGATTATGCATGCAATAATAGATGCATGACATTGCAAATACAAACAAAAAACTAGAATAGAATCTAATTAATTAGAAGGTAAAAGGACATTCAAAAGAAGATTGAAAGCAATCCTATCTTGAATTGAGCTTATAAGTTTGAACTAGAGAAGTTCATCAAGTCTTATAAGACACGAATAGAGTGTAGACATAAATTCTAAATGATTTCATGCATACTTTATTGACAAGGATAATTGTCATATAAAGTATGGGATTAGTTAAAACATGATTCTTTCTATATTATTCCATAAGGATAATTATAAAATTTATACTTAAGTATGGAATAATACACAAGAAATTCCCAAATTTACTTTAAGTATTTCAAATACCTAAAGAAGAGCATTTGAGAATCGTGAAAAGACCACAGGATAACATTTCAACATTAAGGAATATTGAAAATCCAAAGGAATAGATATTTGCATATGTTGCAGGATTCTTTAGTTGAAAAGGCTTGAATATTTGTAGGAGAAAAGTAGAGAAGAAGAAGAAAGAAAATTTGTACTGAAGAGTCTCTATACCTTGATTAAAATAGAAGATTATATTAGCTTCTATGTCTAGAATAAGACAAAATATCCACTATGCATAGACCCTTTTAGGACAAAGAAGTAGACAAAAGTACAACAAATTACCACAATTACTTGTGCAATCAACCTCTATGCCATTTCTTCACCTCATCCAGTAATTTGCCCTTGTGTACCCCTTGCACTCAAGCCTCTAATAAGGTTGAAGTCCTAGTCACTTCTATTGTTCAAATGCAACACCTCCTTGATGATACTATGTCACACTTTGGTTGCTCTCTTCCTCGAAGACCTCTGTCTACACACATAAGAGCATATAATACTCTCTTCACAACCCTTGGCCCTCCAATTCTCTACACTCTCTCTACAAACTTTGTCCCTCTTTGCACACTATCTCTCTCTACACACTATGTATAAGTGTGTCTCACTATGTCTCTTGATCTCATAGTGTAGTATATCCTCTTGCTTGCTTATTCTTTTCTTCTCCCCAATACTCCTCCTTATCGATTCCTTTGCATACATCAATTCACTTGACTTAACTTACCTTTACATGTGTATCCAAGATATTGGTCTTGGATGTGCAACCCACTTCCCCACTCCCTCATGCACACACTTCCCAACTCCTTGTATTCCTCATGATGTTTTTCCTTGTTGTGTCTAAGAACCTTCTCACGTAGAGACCAATGATACCCTATTTTGTCTTGTAGTGACTTTATGGAAAACAAAAAAAAATGGAGGGCCATACATAGGCTTTTCTTGCTTATGTAGCTTCTTTACTTTTAACCTTGCTTCTCCAAAATTTTCACATAAGGGAGGGTTCACATGAACCTTCCAAATAGCTCAAAACCCTTAGAACCTTTCAAAAAGACCCTTTGCAACCTATATTTAAATTTATCGACAAGAAATTATGATCATACCTCTTGTGCACTACTTGTGCAGCCATTGTCCTTGGCCATGTGTAGCTCAGTGATGAGTAGCACCTCCTTTAATGTCAATCTGGGAAGACATGAGGATGGTATGAAGACCTCGAGCAAGTGAAGGCACAAATGTGTGAGTGAGAAGCACACCAACATGCACACACATACACACACGCACACACACGGCAAGAACAAAGAGAGAGACAATGGAGTTCTTTAGATTGCTCAAAAGTGCTCTTACAAGTTCAATTCTACAACAAGCTAACATCAAAGATGAGCTCTCTAGCTCTTTTTATAGTTTTTGACTAGCTTTGGCCCTGTCCAGACCTAGTGTCCGGCCTAGTTAAAAATTAGGTTCTAGGGCCTATTTGAGGGCTCAAACGGAGTCTAAAAAATATGAAAATTGATAGGTAGGTACTTCTAATGCTCCTCAAGCTCAAGGACTCCTTAGCTTGCACAAAATGGAGCTACAAAAAGGTGGAATGGTATTTACAATGGTGTGGAGTGACTAGAATCACTATTTGGGAAATATTTGGAAAAATTTAAGGGCCTATTTGCCAGATCTGCGTTGACTAATTTGCCTGCTTGATCCTTGCTTCGACTCCCTTCTTTGGCTTCCTTTTCTTGTGGGTCCTTGGGTACCTTGAGTGGTGCCAACACCCCCCCTCTCTCGCATCTATCATCTCTGGCAGAACCTTGTTTGGCTGAGTGTTGGACATAGTATTGAACCACATCTGAAGCAAGGTGATGTTCTTCCAACCGTAGCCCCCATGCTAGGTTTGTTAACAAGGCATCCCAATCTACTGGCCCTCAAATGTTCGGATGTGGCAGCCACAATTGATCTGAGTGTAAGGTCCTCTCCACAGCGAATAGTTGGAGGAGATGTGAGGGTCTGGGTTCGAATATTTTCGAGTGATATTCCCAGAACCCTCTGACGAACATCTCCTTGAAAGTTTGTTTGAAACAAGTTGGGAGGTATTTTATTCTTGTGTGCCAAGCATATATTACGTTGATTGACGGGGTGGTGCTCATGTCATATACCAGGTCTAGGTTGTCTGTAGTGAAGCTGACTCCTGAGAAATATGGGTCCTTGATGTTTTTGAATGTTTTGAATGTGATAAGCATTAATTCAAAGATTTTCATGCACATCTATGCCATCACGTCAGGGGTGTTCCGTAGTCTAAGGTTCTAGTGACGGATGGTAGAGATCATATAAGTAACCGAGGGTTGTCCTTGTGGAGGTGCTAGATAGAAATAATCCAACCACTTTGCACAGCCTTTGACATTCTTGACGGCAATGCTAAACTCGGGTCAGGTGTGTCTTTGGAGGATTGGAACATAACATGGATTATACTTGATAAATAGTGGCATGTTATTCTAGGTACGAACCATTTCTGGATAGGTCTCGAGAAGAAGAATCCTCTAGGTGGGTTGAAAGGTTGACCCTTGTTTAGCACGTTCAAGTAGATCATCGGGACCAAATTGAGTGGTGAAAGTCGAGGCTTCACCACATCTTCGTTGAATCTCCGCATTGTAGTCAGCCAAGAGCACACAGTATGGCACTTATTCATCATCGTTAGTGCCTATCCAGCGGTGATGTGACATGTTCCGGAAGTACTCGGAGTTTATGATAGTGTCCTCCAGTTTAGCCATTGATTGGATTTGGATTGCCACTCGATCTTCATGGGTTTTGGCTGTCTTTTTGAGTTTTCGAAGCCATTCGGGTGCTTCATCTTCTAGGGTGTCCATTCCTTCCGATGTTTGCTCGTCACTCTGCATCGGCATAGAAACATATGGTTCCTCATACGACTCATCCACTTCGATGGGTACCAATTCGTCTGGTCCTAGCTCAATAATTGGAGAGGGTTGTCTTTCATACTCAAGTAGTTGCTTCTGCAATTCGTCAACCTGCTCTTTTAACACCTTTACCTCCTCTGAAGTCGAAGCTGACTCTACGATCTTGGGTTGTTCTTCTTGCTCCCTTAGCTGGCGGCGTAGTGCATCTCATTCCTTTTCCATATCATCATGTGCTTCCAACAGATCAGCATAGCTTTCCAGGATTGTTTTCATTGTATCTGAAGGGACTGCTTTAAACTGTTCTGGGTCGATCTCATGGGGGGGCCTTCCATTTCAGCTTCTAGGTTTTCTTCGTTTTTCTTTTGCAATCTCTTATTCTCTTCAAGTGTCGTGGCCATGTGTTTTCTGAGTAGGGTCAAATTACGCCGAACTCTAAGATTATCAGTTTGGTAGAGTTCGAGTAAAGCTTCAAGTTGTTTGACGTCTGACGATTTTGATGGTTGGGGTGTCTCCAAGAGGGTTTGATGGGCATGTTTGAGTGTGGTGCAGCATTGATTGAGGTCAGCGTTTTCTTCTTCTATAGTCGCAAGCCGCCTCTGGAGTTGTTGATGGTCCGTAGTTAATTGACGATGGCGATCTTCAAGAGTCTGATATTCGCTTTGTAATTGATATACACATTGATGCCGAGTAGAAAACACATTATTTACATTCAAAAATGTTGGGAGAGAGGATGCAAGGGGAATGGGGAAGGGAAAGGGAATCGTGAATGAGGTGGAATCAAGTGGTGATGTGGGTGGAGGGGGTATAGGAGATTGTGGTTGTGTGTGGGGAGGGAGTGGTGTTGTGGCTAGTGATGTTTCCATGGTGTCAAAAGTATGAGTGACTGTGTAGATGGGGACAGTGGGTGGGGTGGATGTGATGTTCGTGAATAGTGTTGTGAATGTGGGCATGGTAACTCCTCCGAATTGGATGCCTGGAGAGAGAGGAATTCCCATGACATATGTTGTGATTGTGGAAGTTTGGGTGGTTGTGTCATGTGGTGAAGTGAATTGTGCTTTGAGAGGTGAGCAGTGTGGTGATAGTGGTGCCGCCTGATGTTCTTCTATCTGTGTGGTATCTCCTGGTGTTGATACATCTATGTGAATTTGCTTGTCGGAACACATGGAACGGGTAGGCACTCGTTTCTCAAAGTGATGAATATAAGCCATAGCTGAATGAATGGCTTCATCCAGGCCCAATGCATCCGTGTGCAGGTTCATGGATTCAATAAACATTTCGTCCACTCCTTCTTCTCCTAACATCTAACTTATTAGCATTTTTCCTGTTTCCAGCGACAGCTTGTGATGCTCTTGGACTCTCTTCATAGTTTCATATAATTTTTTGATTTGCGCAGTATATGTTGGTGCATTTGCTAGTTCTGTAATTTCTTCTTGCTCTTGTTCATGTTCCTCGTCAGCTTCCTCTTCAGTCTCTTCTTCATCTTCGTCTACTTCCACCACTTCCGGTTGGGTAGGAGCTGAACTTGTGGTGGTTGGTTGTGGTCCTCGGGTCTGAGCTTCCTCCGTCTCAAGATTCGCCTCATTAATCATCCTGGCTATTTCTTCATCAGTTAAGTCATCCAGGGTGTAGCCTTGTGGGAACTCCAAGTCCAATGGAATCGGAGGGAAAACCAAATTGGGTCCTTCTGCACTTGGTCTGGGTAAGGGAATAGTAAATGGTCGGACACGTCAGGTCTGAGGTGGTGTCACCTCTGGTGTGAGGTTGGCACCCCTTGCTTGTGCACAGGGTATTTGAATTGAACCCCTCATTTTCTTTGAAGGTGGCCCTGTTGTTGATAGCCGTCGCTAGAATTCCTAGGCTTGGGACCACACTAGTGCTCTTTGAATAGGCACATCATAAGCTAAGCACCTGTAAATGATCCTTGTCAGCGCACAAAATCCATGAAGCACATTCTTATGTTTCTTATTCCAGCGTTGATGTGCTAGGTGGATTTGATCTATGATCCAGTGGGGTAGGTTGATTGTGAGGTTTTCTATCTCTGCCAAGTACAAGCTAAACCAAATTCTTTTGGGTGGCATGGTGAAGCGCTCCTGGGCTAGAAAGGTGAAGTGTTGCATGATTGTGTAGAGGTGGAGGGTGATGGTAGGTGTCATAGCAACCATGTCCTTTAACTTGTTAAGATCTTTGTATTTCATTCTTCTAGGGATCAATGTTTCCTTCTCTATGGGAATGTGCATGCCGTGCATATCCAAGGCCTCCCGTACTAGGTTGAGGGTCAGTTTGAATCTTTTTAGCTCGTGCCCTAGTGTTAATGAGGGTAGCACAAAGGTACTATCGCCTCCCTTGGCTCTGCTAGGGGTAATGGTACTGATTAGGTAGGAGCAACGCAAGAAATCAGGCTTAGGTAAGAGTGCCCTAAAGTAGCTATCCAAGCCCGCTTTGGTCCAGATAGATCTCATTACTTCTGCATCTTGATAGTTCTTGAATTCACGGGTAAAGAAATGATATCTTCCCCATTTGCCATTGAACTCAATGTGCCCTCACCCAATGGACATGTGACATCACTAAACCAGTGTGCATGTTTGCCAACTTGTGATGTATGCCCTTGCGGAGGGTTCTAAATGGGAAGTACATGCAGTGCTCTGAGATCCTGAGGCCTCTCGGTGAGTTGTGGTTCGAGGAGGAGGGTTTCAATTTCCACAATTTGGGCACTGGACCCTACCTGGGAATTGGTGCCTCCTGCTTCTGCCATGTTACTGCTTGCTTGCTCGTTCTATGAGAATATAGAATCAAGCATTAACATTGTAATGGACAAGATAGAACAATTTTTGTCCCCGATACAACATTAACAGGAGGTCAGTGATGGGTTAGTAGGTCAGTGAGTGCTCGATGATTGTGTGTGTTGTTAGTGAACAAGTAGTCCTATGAGCTAAGTGAAAAGATGCAATGTGAGAATGATGCAGTTAGTAGGTGGAGATGAATTTACAAATGGGGGTCTGGAGGGTTATTACAAGCTTTGGGCTGCCAAACAGAGTGGATGGCTTTCGGTTTTGGTTTTGTGGAGACTCTAGAGGGCTTTATGAGAGTGTCTGCTTGGAAATGAGGCTTTTTAGGGACCCATTTACAAGTGATTCTGCTCGTGCTCATGGGCAAATATGTGTTCGTGTGTACCGAATAAGAGTGGGCATCGGCTGTTTGAGTGAGTGAATCATGTTGTACATGGTGTGGTTTATGTGCGGCCATTTGAGCCTGCAAGCAAGCCTTAGGCACCCAAATTTGTCTTGATTGTGGGCCAGCCCTCATCGACTTCTTGGGTACCCAGATAGACTTCATTTTCGTAGAAGAATTTTTTAAAGACTTCTTATTAGTGTTGTGCCATTGATCACTAATAAGAATTTTAGCCCAGGTTTGTGGCTTGATCGCAACAGGATGCTCACCTTTCTGCACCCACACTTGTTTCAATGACTGAGACACCTTGTTTCCTACTTTCTTTTGGCTTCCAGCATAGGTCATCTGCTTCTTCTGCATTTGATCCACCTTTGGTTGCCGCATCCCGATGGCCTTTGGAAAAGAAGGGAGTTCCATCGTATCCTTGACTTCTTTGTTGAGACAATCATCCCTCTGCATCACATAGTTTTGGACAAGAATAGCATCGTCATCTTCATGTGTACTCCTGGAAGGACCAAGAGTCTGTGCCTTTCCTAGTTCCTTGAGTGCTTCATTTTCTAACTCGATTAGAATGCGATTCTGATTTACCCAAACCTGAAGAAGTCCACTTCTTAGGTTTAGGTTGACTGCATGATCGTAGATCCAGTCTTGAACCAAGACAAGAGGTTCAGTGAGATCCTCATCTTGACACACTAGTACTTTAATTGTCATTAAAACATCTTGAATGTAGAGGGGAAGTTCCACCTCGCCCATGCAAGGGGTTTCCACACCTCCCAATCCTATGAGATATGCTTCTATAGGATTGACAATTAATTTCAACTTTTGACAGTAAGAAAGTTTAACAGCACTAGTGGCTGCACCTGAGTCAATCAAGGCCCTTACAATCCTTGCACTCTTTCCTTGTCCTATCTCCAAGGTTACAAAAGGACGTCGATCATTATTCTATGAGAGCTAATACCTGGTGACCCAAAAGAGCTTCAATTTATTGATACAATAGGCCTTGAGCCTAGAAATGTTGACCAGTAGTAGTGACTTTCCAACCAAAGTTTCTAATTGCACTTCACCCCACTAGAATGTTTCTCTAATTTTGTATAGTTCTTCCTAATGGGGAAGCCATAAAAAAACCAGTAACCATCTTGTAATTTGTTCTACCACAATTTTATGTCATGGACTTTATCATACTTTGGACTCAACATTCCAACCTTTGAAAGCAACTCCACCAATATAGGACAATAACTATTTTTGTAGACTATCTCAATTTCTTTGAGTGGGTTCCCATCGAGCAATGTGTTTGGAGGCTCTTCTTTATCCTTGGAATCTTCCATCACTTCTTCCCTCATAAGAGTGTCAAATCCAAGAGAGCTCTTAATATCAATCTTTTCTTCTTTTTCTTTATATCGACCCTATAGGAATTTCACGAATTAGAAAAGAAGTTTCTTCAGTGGGTTTCTTTACCTTGCAGGTATTTTTTTTCCTAACACTTGAATCAGCTTCATCTATGTTGCACTTGAGAGGTTGTTGGAAAGTAAATTTTTGTAAAAGAAAATGGAAAATTTTGTAATGTAGTAGTTTAGAATACCTTGATTATTGTAAAAATGAGGAAGAGTCTTCCTCATGACTAGATAAAATTATTTATTTTTTGTAGTTTTTAGAGATCACAAGTTAATAGATTTTTTGGGTAAAAGTGTAGAGGACTTATTTTGAGTGTGAAATGGGATACTTGAAAAAGTATATAAATCAATTATGACTCAATTGTAGGGGAGCCTGTGTTTTTTGGCAGTAAATGAGAACTTGAGATCTCTTCTTTGTTTTGAAACTCGTCATCAAGCTTTAATAGTGGTTTCAATTTAATTTTTTGAGTTCTTCATGGATCTGTCTTTGCGATCAATAATTCTTTGAGTGTTTCATGCTTTCATAAGTCTATGTTCATCTTCTAAGCTCCATTACTCCTCCAAACTATTGTTTCGTCTTGACTATGTCGATTGATCAAAATCGCAATTCTCTTGTCACATGGCCACATGTATTGAAATCCCAAATTGATGTTATTCATGTCTTTATTATGAAAAATAGCACGCTTTTGGCACAACAATTGTTGAAAAGCTTATTCCTAACTCAATCTACAAGAATTATGAGAACTATCCATATCTTTTGTGAAACCTCTAATGAAACTGATCTTGTGATGATAAATCTTGGATTCCATTAATCAAAGAGGGGCTAGGGTCTTAGCAATACTTTCCATATTGACTATTTAGATTTTTGAGGTTGTTGTTCCTTTATACTATGATGATTGGAGAGGACATATCCAAAGTACAATGAACATATTTTGGTGTTGTTGCCAGAGATCATTGAAATAAAGCTTTGGACCTTGCTAGAGCTTCCAAGTTGATGGTAACAAATACTTATTCAAAAATTATTTTGAATCATCAAGTGTGGCAAAGATAAAAAGATGAGTGTGTTTAATAAGAGAGAGAGGATTTATTCATTCATCTTATTGAGAAAGTGGTGTAAAGAGCTCTATGTTGTTCTCCAATTCCATACATGAGATCACAATCTTCCAGTACAAGCTTTTTAGCTTTATCTTTTAGAAAACCCTAGACGAATTGTTCTCTATTTTTTTGGGCAAACAAAGAAACAAAGTGGTGGAATATTCCATGATCAACTCTCAATGTCAATGGACCATCAATACTGAGAATATAAAGGGAAAAGTTTTTAAAAATTAAAGAAAGAAATAGAAGAAGTTTTTTTATTAACCAAGAAAAAAAACATTTCCGTTGGAATAATCACAATCTATTTTGATTTATAGGCAAGGAGGGAAGGGGGAGCATCATTGAACTTGAAATCAAGACATAACATCAAAAGAATTGAAAAAAAAATGAAAAAATAAGGGTAAATGTAAAAACACGATTCTTTGTAGAGAATGATGATTCTCCATGGAAGGTAAAGGTCATCAAAAAATTGAAAAAAATATAAAAAATTCTAGTTGAAAGCAGGAAGGAGATCACACCAAGGCTCAATCCAAGGTGAAATCTAAATTTTCATCAAAACGATGGAAATTGTGATTGAGTGAAGGGTATAACAGCAGTACTTTGAAAACAATTTAGTTTTGTGAAAGAGAGTGATAGAGTTGAAAATCACGACTCTATGAGTTAGGAGCAAAAAAAATTATTTTTTAAGATTTTAGTGGAAGCAAAGTAAAGGTATATTCTTTGATAATTAATAGTTCAATGTTTTGAATTTTTTTTATTAAAAAATGGTAGATGTTAAGTAATAACAAAATTATGATTCTCGGTTTTCTGTTTCTCAATGAGAAAAAATCATTTTTTGTTAGATTTTCTTGATTGGATGACACTAAAATAAAACGTAGCTTCTAAGCATGTGAAAAAGCCACAAAAATTTCACACCAAAATTTCACTAAAGATCAACACAAAATTGCAATTTTGTGCAACATGAAAACCGATTCTTTGAAAACATAATTTTCAATTGAAAATCACATAATTTCATGATTGTGAGCAATCACGATTGTGTGATTCAAGATTTTAATGATTTGACCTCACAATTGTGAAAAAATCATGATTGTGTGAAAACACTATTGTGATTTGAAACACAATTTTGAGCACTTGATAATCGTGACTTTCTCCTCACACAAAAAACAAAATTTTCTACATAAAATCAAAATTTTTTGAAAAAAAAGTGACTCTCATTGAGAATCATATTTTGATTGAAAATTGTGATTTGTGAAATGTGAAAATCATGATTCTCATCTGATAATCATGATTCCTCAAAATTGCAATTCTCATATGAGAATCATGATTTCTTAAAGTTTCGTTTGATGAAGCACAAAATTCTGAACATTGAATGGCTACAATGCAATCTGAATATGATGCTATCATGAAAATTGGTACCTCCTCTTTATGTGGCTTGCCTCCTAGCAAGAAGGCCATTGGCACTATATGGGTTTACAAGGTGAAGCATAAACTTGATGGAACAGTTGACAGGTATAAGGCTAGGTTTGTTACAAAGAGTTCTGCACAGGAACGAGGCATTGATTTTGATGAGACCTTTGCACCTACATGTCAAATGACAACTGTTCATAGCATCTCGGCCCTTGCAGCTCATCATATTTGGAATGTACATTAATTGTACATTAAAACTGCATTTCTAAATGGTGATTTGTGAAGAAGTGTATGTTTTTCGGCCCCATGGCTTTGTGCAGAAAGGGCATGAAAACGAAGTGTGCAAGCTAAAGAAGGCATTATATGGTTTAAAGCAAGCACCATGCATGCTTGGTATGAAAAGATACATGCCTATCTGATTGCATATGATTTTTAGAACATTACAACTGAGAACAACTTATATGTTAAACATGCTAATGATGTGCTTCTGATCATTGTTGTGTAAGTTGATGACATGCTGCTCATTGGTCCTCATGACAAGCATATTGCTCATTTTAAGGCTGATCAACATGCCTCATTCTAGATGTCTAATTTGGGGCATTTACATCATTATTTGGGGCATTTCCATCATTATTTGGGCATTCAGTTTATGCAAGTTGATGGCAGAATAGCTTTGTGTCAAACGAAATATGTTGACACATTATTGGAGAGTTTTGGCCTTGAAGACTTCAAACCTATTGCCACTCCTATGGAGACAGGTTTACGATAGAGTCTTCATGATGTTGGAGATGCATTTGATGTTGTTCTTTATCAGCAAGTTGTTGGATGCTTGATTTACTTATGCATTACTTGGCCAGATATTCAGTTTGTTGTCTCACAGATGAGCAGGTTTATGCATTGCCTAGGTGTCAAGCATTGGCATGCAGTTAAGCACATCTTTCGCTACTTGATTGGTACCCAGCTACTTGGGTTGTTTTATCCCAAGGGGGATCACTGCCACCAGATTTGGATCCTTTTTCTAACTCTGACTGGGCTAGTTGCTATGACACTCGTGTTTCCACTAGTGGCTTTTTCTTCATGCTTACTAGCTCATGTACATCTTGGTTGAGCAAGAAGTAGCCTACTCTGGCCACTTCCAGTTGTAAGGCTGAGTATAAGGCATCTTTCACAACAACTTTTGAGTGTGTGTGGCTCAAACGCCTTATGGCTGATTTGGGTGTTGGTCAGTCTTCTGCCACCACCATCTTCACTAACAATGAGAGCGCATTGGAAGTTGTGAGGAACCTTATGTTCCATACTCGCTCTAAACACATTGAGGTGCATTATCATTATGTCAGGGAGAGGTTCTCTGCTGGAGAGATCAGCTTGGCATATATGCCCACGCACGAGAACATTGCAAACCTTTTGACGAAGGCTTTGCCCAGGGAGAAGTTTGAAGCTTTTTGTAAAGCTTTGGACTTAGTTCCTTTTGTGGATTGATTCCACATAGCTTGGCACTTCCTTATACATGAGTGCTAGCTCCTTGTTCACCGCATCACTCCCAGGGGGATTTGTTGATATATTTAGATAGTGATGCATGTGAACACACTAGGACCACCAGGGCACTTTTTTTCCACTTTAGGAGGTTTTTTCCCCCTCTCTTGTATATAGGCCTATTGCCCTAACGGGTTACTTATCTTTGTACATTCTAGTGGTAATACATTCAGTATTGTGTGTTGTGCTCCAAACTTCTTCTTCTTCTTCCTTGTGTTGTTCGTGTGCTTCTGCAGACCTCGATCTCCAACAAAATCATGATTTTTTTTCACTTGAATAAAAAATTAAAAACAAATTGAAATACACACAAAATCAACCATCTTTCTCTCACCAAGGGACTAATTGGGGGAAGAAATACTAGAGCTAAGGTAAAGAAAAATCTAAACCTATTTCTCTAATGGAAATTAGGGTTTTGAAAACACCTTGGAATTGATGAGATTGAGATCAAGGCTTGCCCGCAAACATAATTAAGGATCTAAGGAATCTTGGGCACAAAAAAACATAAGTAGGGAGGAACAAAACACACACTTGTCACAAAGAAACATGGAAAACAAAAATAAAGAAGAAAAAACATCTGACCAAGGAGACTATAGAAACATCATTAAATGCCTATATAAAAATAGGTTTGTAGCCTATGTGTATCATGATGGACTACATAAGGAACTCATTAAGTTGAGGAACTTAGAAATTCCTTTAAACTTGATGCCAATGGCTTAGTTTAAGGATGGCATATATGAAGATAGACAAGCATGTATATATGTCTTTACAAATAACCTTGATAACACAAATGATTTAGGTCAGTATTCAAAGAAAGGAACTTGGGACCAAACCCTAGAACAACTAGATAATCCAAGGCATTTTAGACATCACACTTTTGTAGAGCCACAAAGAGAAAGGATACATCATACTTCACCTAACCCTTTTCTAAGGGATGGAGAAGCAATGAATGAGTTCCCTATTGGAAGAAGAAATGAATGGAATAATCCTAGAAGAACTATGAGACCATACCAAGTAGAAAAATGTATGAAAACCCAATATGAAGGATCTATAGATCCTCATGATCATGTAGCTAAGTACAAACAAATTCCAAGAGCATAAGAGATAGAAGAATATAAAATCCAATTTGAATATTTTATGTTAACTTTATCAGGAGCTTCCTTAACTTGGTTTCTAACATTAAGGAAGGAAATATTTGTGGACATAGATAATTTTTTGGAAGATTTCATAAGGAAATTCTCCAAAACTTTTACTAAACATAGTATTGCTACATTAATTCATAAATTTAAGCAAAAACATGATGAAATTGTAAGGATAGCAGCCAAGAGATTCAAAAAATATATGGATAGGTGCCCTCAGGAAGAAAAACCATCAATGCCCAAGAGAGTATCATTGTTCATTGAAGGACTGAATAATGCACAATTAAGGACAATGTTGTATTATAGGAGATATCCAGATTTAGACTCTTGTATTAGGGAAGCTATTGTTCTGGAAGACAATAGAGGGATTGATCTTTTAATATTTGATCAACAAGGGAATGGTGAAAAAAAAAATACAACCCCCACAAGAGTTAGTTCAATCCATAGCAAAAGCTTTAGGAGCTACCATTAAAACAACCTCAATCAACCCTAGAATAACACAAACCAAAAAATGCTATGTGTGTGGAGAGAAGCATCCTACTCATTTGTGCAACTATAAAAAACCATCACACCTACAAGATAGAAGAACACTCAAATAAGAATAGAAATGGACAAATAATATAAGGGAGGAGTGCTATTATTACAAGTAACTAGTGAGAGAAACAAATTATCAAAACCAATCATTACAAATGAGAGAAAGAGATTTTTTGGACCAACCTAGACCTATCCTAGGACAACAACCAGCCATACCAACTAATGTGGTTCCAGCAAATGATGCACCACTAGAGGAAAATTTAGAGAGATCCCTAGTACCAACTAGAGATTATTCTCATGGATATAACAACCATTCAGATGATCATTCTGAAGATACTAGTTGGGACTTTACATATACCAAAGAATGTGATCTTCAAGCTTTGGATTTAGGGAATGGGAGAATTGAAATTGATGCAAACACATTCATGTATATAACAAATAATTACATATCAAACCTAAAAACTCAAATTTAACAACACATATAAAGTGAGTTGTTATAGGTGTGGGGGGAACATTTTGTGAGACATTGTCCTTAACCACCTACTTTAAAAGTTGAAGGAGCACATTGTAAGGATTTTGGGGGAGAACATTTGATCAAGGATTATCCAAAAAAAACAAATAGGAAAAATGCAAACACTCACATACCTTTGAAAGTAGTAGAAATTGTGGGGAATCTTGGGAGTGACCATGGGAAAATAACACCTGTGCAAGTAGTGACAAGACCTCCAACCAAGCAACAAAAACTAAACATGGGGGAGGATAAGAGAGAAATGAAAATGAATCCTTCATGGAAAGAAAGGAGAGAAAAAAAAAAGCAAAGTGAAAAAAGAAAGTAGAAGAACTAGAAAAGACAATACATACCAAACTTTAAAAGAAATCAAAAGAAAATGATTCAAAAGAGGAAAATGAGTACAAAGGCATGAAAAAATTATCAAAACAACTAGATACTTTGAACAAGCCATACAAAGAAAGAATAGAAGAGGGACTCATGCTAGTAGATTAGGAAAAAGTATATCCAATACTTGAATTGGAGGTAGAGAAAGATGTAATTTTGTGAAAAACCATAGAAAAGACTCAACAATTATTAGAAGAATATCCCTTAGTGACCAACTCTAGAAACATAGGAAATTTGCAAAAAAGTTTTTGGAAGGAAGTGTTGGAGAACAAATTAAAAAAGCAACAAAATGATCAACCACCTTACTCAAACATTCAACGAGAAATGGGACCAACAAGAGGTTCAAAGGAAATTGAAGAGATACTGTTGAGAATGGAGGTTTGAATAAATGATCAATTTAAAATTTTTTGTCCATAGAATCTAAAGGAAGTAGTTAGAAACAACCCTCATCTACAAGAATATCTGAATCAAGAAAGGAAAAAATCAATGGAAATGACATTATCTTATAAGTTCTCTCAGATCATTTTTTCATTAAATACATACTTTCCTTCCCCTTCCTCTATTCACTCTCTACTCCACCTATTTTCCCCTTCATCTCCCACTTCCACTCTTTCCTCTCTCACTACTCTCTCTCATTTTCCTCTCTTGTTCTTGACATTATCTTCATCCTTGATCTTGTCCACTTTTCTCTCATTTTCTCAACTATCAAACTCCTTTATTCATCCTCTTTCCCTCATCCTTCCGCGCTACCTTCAACCCTCTCCTCATTCTCACTCATGTGTTCTTCCTTTAGGCGTCCTTAACTTTTCGCCTTTGACCACCCCTCTAACTTGGCCACTCTTTACCTTATCTTTTTGTCCCCCTTCTTTCTGGGCCTTTATCAAAAGCTATACCTCACCCTTTCTAATTGATCTTCCTCTTCTACCTTGCCGTTCAAAACTTTCTCACAAGACATTGTATCCTCTTCTCTACCACCAATTATTTAAGCCTCCTAGATATTCCACCAAGGATTTATTGTAATAAACGAGTTCTTTTTTAGGGCCAAAGTAATTCAATTAAGGTAAATTCATGAATGAGAAGGATCTAAATAATTTCGGAGGTAGGCAATGTGGGTTTTAAAAAAAAACTCCATATTAAAAAGAAGTTATCGCTATGTGAGATTGATGGTTTTTTGAGAACTTTTATTGGGTGCTTTACCCCTTGGGTGGGAAGATGGTTCAATGATGGAACAAACATATGGATGGATTCAAAAATAACTTTTCCTTTTGTAAGAGGAAGTTTGGCTGAGGCTCCATCTCCCTTGCATGAACAAATTGAAAGAACAAATGTACACGTGAAGGGGCATAGTGCCCATGAGACCCCTGATCTCACAAAACAGGGGTAGGACGACCCAAAGCAATACAATGGGGATGGTGTGAAGGCAATAGTATAACTAGGCATAAGAGAAGGTAAGATGATTAAAACAACAAAAAATTACAAATTCATTAGAGAGAGTTAACAAGAAGTTTCATAACCTTTTTGTCCCCTCTTGGGGCCCATTTTATTTGGATCTTGTTGTTCTCCAAAAAAAAACACTCCATGGTGTTTGAAGGAAGGGGAATTATTACAATTAAAATATTTTTCACCTAAAAGGATACGGTAATTTTCAATTGACCACTCTTTCAGACGGTTTCCAAAGTTAGCAGTGCATCTTTATTTCGAAATCTTCCATAGAGTTTCTCCCCTGATCACATTCCACAAGGCAGCAAAGCAATCGATCACTTTTCTAAGTAAAGCTTGTTAGTAGTTTGTTTGGTTGTGGAAAGCCATGTCTCCCCATGTCTTGCCAAACCAAAAAAATCCTTGGGTACAAAAAGAAGAGGTGTCTCAAGTGTTTTCTACAATGTAGATAACAATTACACCATGGAGGCCCCCCATAAATTTTGTTACCTTTAACATTGGTCGAAATCCTTGGTGGCGAATTCACCACATAAGAAGAGTTTTTTATTGAATGACGGGATGCAATAGGGCAATGAACTCAAAATCCCATCTAATAGTCAACTAATTCAGACATCACTTCTTATTAAGCGAGATATGTAACTCGAGTTCCGTCTTGAAAGTAGGTAATTTTCCAAGTTGTTGCCATTGTGCCATTTTATATCATGTATTTGATGGGGGTCTTGGCCAAGAAGGAGGTGAGACTTCAATTTTTCCCAAGGATTGCTTCTATTTCTTAATAGGCATAGTCTTCATTCAAGCTCGGTTAATGTCCTCAAATCTGATCCATTCTCTTTTGTCTTGATTCTAGAGGTGCCTCCACATACGAAACCCTTTCTTGTATAATTTATTTGCTCTTTGGAGTTTTATAGAATCAACAACCTTGATTCCCTTGATTGCGAACTAGATTGAATTGTTTGTCTAATACAGATAGCCCATTTCCACTGTTCATTGATTTTTAAGTAAGGTTTCATCTTGTTCTAGCTTTTCCACAACGAACAAACCAAATTCAAGCCTTTGGGAATAACCAAAAAAGGGGATAACAACAAAGCAAGTAAATCATGACCCTTCCAACTAGGCAAAGCTACTTGCAGTCATTGGATCATTGCCTAGAGAAAAAATATCAAATCTTGATGGTCTCACCAATGAAATTTTTATTGCTTTCAAAGAGGTTATTATGGAGTCTCTCCTCAAGGTCTGACAAGCATCACTAAGATTTGATACCCTTATAAAATGACTTAATGCAAAAGTCATTAAATTAATCATAATAAAGATAGCAAATATGTTACTTGCATTGGAGACTCATCATAATGCTCTAGATGTGATATAAAATTATCGCAAAAGTCTTGGCCAACATAATTAGGAACTAGCTCAAATAGCATGTTGAAGAGTTACACCAAGACTTTATTTTTCTAAAGATTGACTTAGATAAAGCTTATGATTGATTGGAGTGGGATTTCTTTCTTCAATCTCTAAAGGACCCCGGAATGGGGTATTGGTTCACCAAGATGGTATGCAATCTCGGTGGCAACCTGATCGCGAGGATCAACATCAATGGTAAGCTCTTTTCCCCCATTGTTCTCAAATGTTATATCAATTAAGGTTACCGTCTAGTGCCCCTTCTCATTGTGATTGTTGTAGATGTTCTCAATTGCTTAATGGAGGATCAAGTCCTTAAGGGGTTAATTGGAGGCATCTCTCTACTTGATGATAGGATCAATTCATTCTCAAGATATTTGTAGATGACACCAATGTGCTCCTTCACAACGATTCCAAGAATGCAAGGAACTTTTGGAAGTGTCTTGAAACCTCTTGCGTTACATCAAGATCAAAGATCAACAACGAGAAGACTACTTAGGAGACTCTCAAGAATCATCCCTCTCATCTTGTCATCAATGAAGGGTGCAAAGAAATCCAAATGCTTCATATTTTTATACTATTGGAGATCCTGATAGGATTCCATATCTCCTTGACTGGAAGGTAGAATTTGGTAATTAACAAGTTGCAATGTTGGAAGAGTTTGCAACTCAATGCAGTTGGAAAGGCCTTGATGATGAACACCTTTCTCATCCCCTCAACCTTATTTCTGCTCTTGTTGGAGACCTTCCTACAAGGATTTTTGCGATCTCGAGGAAATCTGTAGAAATTTATTGTGGATCGATAACCCTAAAAAAGGGGTGCCCTAAAGATTATATGGGAACTGTGTTGCCTTCTCGAGGAGAAGAGAGGCTTATGTATTCAAATTGTGATAACTTTGGTTAACAAATTGAATTCTATGAAGATGATGGAAGCTCGAATTACCTAGTAAGAGTCTTGAGCCTTTTGTTCCAAGATCGCATGTCATTGACCGACTCCCCAAATTGGAAAAACAAAGATGTCTCTACAATTTTCTCTCCTTTCAAAGTTCCAACCAAGGGGTTTGAGCTTATCTTCTCTATGTAAAAGTCTAGAACCACATTAAGGTTCATTGGTGAATCTATCCTGACTAGAGGTGGGTGGGGATTAGACAAAAAGGTCTCTAGTTCCTAGTGGTTGGTGTGTGTACCCCCAAAATAAGAAGATTTTTTCCAAAGCCAAGAATTTGTGATCCAAAGGCTTTCTCTATTGGAAACAACCACCGAACTACAATGCCAACCACTGGATCAAAACAAATGGAAATTGACAATAGTCTCAAGTTAGATTATGAAAATTGGAATGTGATCAAAAGAAGAATATATGATTGGGCAACGACGACTTACAATTTCAACACTTTAGAGGTCACATAAGGGACATTCTTTTGAAGAGATATTATGGTAATTGAGCCAAGTGATACGTCCAATGGTCTTGGATTAGGTGAGAGCTAAAATCTCAATCCCTTTGGCA
Organism: Ceratopteris richardii; assembly: GCA_020310875.1. NCBI lineage: Eukaryota > Viridiplantae > Streptophyta > Polypodiopsida > Polypodiales > Pteridaceae > Ceratopteris > Ceratopteris richardii. The sequence goes on from MU264401.1 coordinate 25,469, forward strand.
TCCTCAAACTAGGAGAAGAAATATGTTCTACTTTGGCGAATTCTCTATAGAGGAATCTGGACAAATGCTAAATCCCAAAAGCTTATTGTGCCACCACATGATGCAATACATATCATTGCAAAGAGGATAGTGGTCATCACATTTACGAGTGATTGAAGAGCAAAAGGATTTGGAACTCCTTGCAAAGTATTCCCAAGTTGAAATCACAGATATCTTGGTAACAATCACAGATATCTTGGTAACAAGTTATCTTAGGGAACACGATTGGTTTTTCGGTGTCCCTTTGGAATGCATAAGATGTGAGACTTTATGGAAGATTTGGAAGGAGAGATGTATGTTAAATTTTGGTAATCCACCCAAGGAGTCTTCCTTAGAGAAAGCCCTCACGCTTTTAGGAAAGAGAGTTCATAACTATAAAAGAAACCCCCCTTTAGGCACTTGATGACCTTGGTAATAAAGGGAGATCAGCTTAAAAACAGATGGATCCCCCTTATTGGGGATGATAGATTTAATAACCTACTTTGTATCTCCTCCTAATTTCTTGTGATTTGTTTCTCTTTTTACTTAAGTTGATATCTTTGGTATTAAAAAGTTAAACACCATGAAATTGTCTCACGTGTTTCATGTGACACCTTTTTAGAGACTTCAGCTAATTGCTTTGAATCCATGGTTTGAACAAGCTTATCTGAACTATCAAAATTCTCTTCTTCTTTTGAGAGGATTAAATCTAGAATAATTTTTGGTCCCCACTCTTCCACACTTACCCAATTCTTCACATTGATTTTTACAAAGATTTTGAAAATCCTTCATTTTAAGCTTTAATGTTTTGATGCTCTACCATCAACCTTTTTATAGTTCTCAATGCACCATAAAAATCATCCTCTTACTTACTTCATGTCAGAATTAAGATTAGACAAGCAATCTTTTCAAGATTGACACATTGAACATTGCACAAGTTCAATAAGTCCATTGACAACACCTAGGAATACAACTATCTTCCTCTAGCTCTACCTTACAATACCACAAACTTCTCCAATTCTACAACCACACATGATCATCTATTGACACTGCTAGATATGCTCAATACTCCACCCTCATGTGACCACAAATGATCCACATTGCTCTAAGTTGTAAGGCCCCCATTATGAGGAGAAGCCATTATGAGAGCCCAAACAGTTGTGGAACCTAACTTCCAAGTTAGATGAGATCTATGTGTGACCGTTGATGATTATAGATTATCTTTGTGAGCCTAGCCATTAGGTTAGGTAGGGCATAAATTTCTAGGTCATTGGGTTGCCATTTAAGGTGAAAATAAAGGACATGTGGCATCGCACAGTTTCCCCATAGAACCTTAATGGGGGGAGTGCAGAGGAGGCCTTGCCCCCTTCTACCGGGTCCCTGGGGGGGGGGGGGGGGGAGGGGGGGGGGAGGGGGGGGGGGGGGAGGGGGGGGGGGGGGGGGGGGGGGGGAGGGGGGGGGGGGGGGGGGGGGGGGGGGGGGGGGGGGGGGGGGGGGGGGGGGGGGGGGGGGGGGGGGGGGGGGGGGGGGGGGGGGGGGGGGGGGGGGGGGGGGGGGGGGGGGGGGGGGGGGGGGGGGGGGGGGGGGGGGGGGGGGGGGGGGGGGGGGGGGGGGGGGGGGGGGGGGGGGGGGGGGGGGGGGGGGGGGGGGGGGGGGGGGGGGGGGGGGGGGGGGGGGGGGGGGGGGGGGGGGGGGGGGGGGGGGGGGGGGGGGGGGGGGGGGGGGGGGGGGGGGGGGGGGGGGGGGGGGGGGGGGGGGGGGGGGGGGGGGGGGGGGGGGGGGGGGGGGGGGGGGGGGGGGGGGGGGGGGGGGGGGGGGGGGGGGGGGGGGGGGGGGGGGGGGGGGGGGGGGGG